>JAUBWS010068933.1:0-14151 GCA_032270445.1 Darlingtonia californica
TATTCTGAGCGTGTTTATGACAAGTGTCATTTGAAACATCCATTTTCTTCATAGCTTTGTATAGACTGCTGCCATATGTAAATTCAGAGGAGCCGCGTGGTCTGATACTGACCAACCAGGAGGAGAGCATTCATCTTGGTAGTCTTTCCATGGGCATTCTCGCGACATGTCCTGCCCACGACAATTGACGACGCCAAACGTAACATTCGATCGATTGCAGATTTAATTGTTTCAGTAAGGTTTCTGTACGTATTCGGTGGGTGAATGTTGTCTTTAGGTTGACCTTACAGATGTTTCTTACGCAACGGTGATGGAATACTCGAAGTTGATTCAACTAGTGTTCTGTTAGGTACCACGACTCAGCCCCATATAGTACAATCGGAAGAATAACTGTTTCGTAGACGGCACTCTTTGCTATCTTCGAAACGGATAGACTTGACGGACTTGACTTATACTGTTTTTCATATTAAATCTTCTATTTTAAACTTGAAATAATGGAATTTTTGGAAGTAAAGCCTTTAACAGTCATTAACAAAATCACTGACATGAATAAGGAAGAAGTTTTTGAAATATTTGGCAAAATAATACCAAAAAGTTTTGGTAAGATTTCTTATGATTTTCAGAAACAAAAAGATTTTTATTGTAGTGGTTTAAAAACAAATAATATTTACTCGGGATTATTAGCGAAATCTTTCGACTATTTAGTCGTCTTGTTTATTTTGCTGGGGCTTTTTTTCCGTGGCCTTTTTAATTTTGCCGTGATCTATTTTGTTTAGCCGTGATCTTTTTTTGTTTACCGTGATCTTTTTTGTTTTGCCGTGAGCTTTTTTTTAGTTAGCCGTAGTCTTTTTTGTTTTGCCGTGATTTTTTTTGTTTTGCCGTTATCTTTTTTGTTTTGCCGTGGCCGCTCTGGGCCACCGTACTTAGGACTTGCTTCACTGCAATTGCAAATGTCCCAAAATCTTGAACATTAGTTTTTTTTAAATAATCTTGTAGTCTTTCGATACACATGTTAGTTTTTTAAAAACCTTTTCTGACATGAGCCTCAATTGTCTTAGCAAAATTCCTGAATATAGGCTATGAGATTTTATTAATTTCCTTTGTTACTTTTATACCTTTATTTTCTACCATTATTAGTTGGATTGGTTTGATCTATTAATAAGTTGTTTTCAAACAATCATCGTGATGTATCTGAAAACCAAATGTAACACAAATAGAAAAATTTGCTCAATTTTCATGATTTTAGCAGAGCTTAATGAAAGATAAATGTTTCCAAAAATTGAATCTTAACAGTTTGAGGTTGGCGGTTACAATTTTCTTCTTATCGTCTTAAAAAAAACGAAAGACGTGCACTGTATATCAACATTTTTACTGAATCTTTGGAATATGGAGAGCAGAGATCTCATCAGAAGTCCATATCCAATAATCTTTTGAATTGAAAACTGTAACCAGAGATATGCACAAAGCTGTAACTTAAAACTCACATTAATGAAAGCAGCCAACGAGGTATTTTTGCAAAATATCTGTTCGGAAGGCATTTTTTTCCTAGAAATTTACATGTATTCGGAAAAAATTTCGAAAACTACCTTGCTGGAAAATTTGATGTGATCGGATGAAAATTTCGGCTTCCTGGAAAATATGGATGTGATCTGAGAGCATTTGATGCCTGCTGGATATTTTTGGCTTTCCTGAATAAAAAAGAACAGATATTTCGTGTTTTGGGCTTGTTTTTGTATTTTTATGTATTTTATCTAAAATTCTAGTCTCTTGGAGAATAGCTACGACCTGTTCTGAAACGATTTGATGCCTGCTAGTTGTTTTTTTTAGATTTCATGGATAAAAAGACAAACCTTAAGTTACTCTGATGAAGACATTTGTAACAATCACAATTTATGATTTTGTGTATAACTACATGTTGGGAAATATGTGTGTACTCTCAAAGCAGGGTAGTTATAATGGTTTCACTGGATTTTTCGTTGATGGGTGTATAGTTAACGATGATGAGTTGTGTCAAATTATGATGGAGATAGTAGTCTTGATATCAAGAAAAGAAGTAAAAAGTTTTGTGTTTTGTGTTTTGAGGTCCTAGATTTTTTTTTTTTGAGGAAAATGTTAGTTTCCTAGATTTTTCGAGGCGTTCTGAGACCATTTAGTTTTGGCTGGATTCCTTGCCAAAGTGACCTTCCTAGAAAAAAAAAGAACATATATTTTGTATTCTGGCCTTGTTAGATGTATTTGCACTTACCCACAAATCATTATGTTTTATCCATTTGGCACTAATTTGTATTATATTTTGGAGAAAAAGTTGAAATCAAATTATAAAACAAAAGAAACATACATTAATTTAAAGCTCATTCGCTTATTTAAGGGTGGCCATGTAGTACCATCTTTTTGCTGTAAATTTCATTAATGGCCATTAATCTCTGGAAAAAATGCTATACCTATATCACTCAACCTAAGGAAAGTGCGAAGATGTTTAAAGCATCAGGGTTTATTTTTCCACTTTTTCAAGTCCCGTTTAGTATTTTCTCTTCTTTTTTTTTGGTTTTATTTTGAAAATACAAACTTGAATAAAATTTTCTTACTTACACTCAGTCGTCTGACAAATCCTGCACATTAAAGATTCCTATAGAAAAATCTATAATTTTTATTTGAAAAATCGAGGCAAATTTGTTGTTATGTCTCGTTCTTTCAAACATATTTACCAGAATTTGCTACGGAAAACTTCGGTGTGCAGGATTTGTTGAATAGACAGTCTCCTAGGTCAACAGGGAGTAGTGTTTCAACAATCTTTGAACCGCTAAAGGTTGCACGAAATTTTGAGTTCTAATCTATTTAAGGGTTGCAATTTCTAATAAATTGAGATCAGATTATCAAACTTTTTCAGGAAAGTAGTCCAACTAAGCCTACTAAATTCCGTCTAAAAGTTCTAAAAAATGTCAAAAACAGTTCCTCTAAAGGGTGTACCGGTTTTAAGCCTCTTGCGGGGCATTTCCAGGTTTGATTCTTCAATCTCTGGGTTTACGAGAAGAAAACTACCAGACCACCGCATCGGTACATTGTATATTTGATTTCCCGCGGTATGTTGTTCTACATATGCAGAGTCTGGTACAGGCTAGTTCCATGCAAATTCGTACCCGAAAAAAACCTTCTTTGTATGACCGTTGTCGACTTCTTTCAAAGAAGTAGGAAAGTTGAAAATTTATTTGGTTTTATTTCAAAATTTTCAGGATCCTATCAAATAGTTGATAACTAGCAAGTAACTTCCGCTGAAAATTCCTCTTCGTGCAGGCTAGCATCTCATAGGAAACAGGATATGCATTAGACTGTGCGGGCGGGCAGAAATACTCTGTCGCGCGGGAACCGGAAATTTATTACGGCACGGGGAAGAAAAAATTCGCCTTGAGAAAATATATTTAGCATATGATTTATCATATTTTTTATCATATCACTAAAATCAGTCATTTTTGATAACGTAACTCGTGATACGTAATTTAACATAAAAAACAATTTTTTTAGAGCATGGCCTAAAACAAATTTAAACCCTTCTGTAATTCTATCAAATATAATTCTTTGACATTCTTAAAAGGATTAATGAAGTATCCCAAAAAGCCAATTTTCCAATCAATTTTGTGTACAGCCCGCTGCCTTGTTTCCATCAAGTATGCAATGACGAACATAGTGGGGATTGATGATAGGTGTGGCATGCTATGTCAAAAATATACCCCCTGAACTAGCGAATTTTGAAAAGAGACACGCTGATTTTTTTTGTACGCCTGGTACTAGAATTGAATTTCTCTAACTTACTTGTATCTCTCTACCAAGAGAGATTTATCTTGACTTTGTTAACACAAAAATTTTCAAAAGTTAGATAATTTCAAAAGATGTTAAAAAAGGATGTCTAAAGTCTTCACAAGGGATAGTCTTGAAGGTAGCATTTCCATATCGTCAGTTGAAATTTTTATTCCCGTTATACACGTGACAAACAATGAATTATCTAGATAGTTGAACCCTGGGAAATCCACTGCATACATCAAAAGCCTTCAAAAGACTTTATTGACCATGACGATGGTTAGTCTGATTCGCCGACCCTTACAAAAGTTCCCGTGTTTCGCAGAGTGATGTGAAGCAGCCTAGACGATGGTCAGGATGTTTCATACGAGTGAAGGACAAATTATTGCATATTTAGTGAGATCATTGTTGTCATTCTCAGAAACTTCATATGTTGAAAAACATTATAATCTTAAACGCTGCAAGAGGGCCTAATACTAAGTCTAAATCAACCTTCAGTAGAAATCTAGGAACATACACTATTCCATAGTCTAAGTTAAAGGGATTATAGAAGCTAGCTATAGTTAATCTAAAACGAGGCCTGAATCGCTTAGATTAATTTCGGGAACGATGTATTGTTGTCTCTTCAATTTTCTTCTAATTGTAATCTTCATTTTTTTAAATATTTTTAATCATTAAATATGCCTATATACAGAAACTGAAATTGTGAATTTTTATTGTGATGAAGGAATTATTTTAATTTTTTTCTTCCATCAACACTGTATTAAGAAAGCACCAATGTCCAATTACAGTCACAGTATGGTGTGCCATTGTTCTTTGAAATTCATTGTAATTAAACTGAATAACCGAGTAATCTATTCAACAAAAAATCTCAAATAGCTAACAGATCGAGATAACTAGAACTAAATAATATTTCTCAGACTAAAATATACAGTGTTATCAAATATGGTAATTTTGAAAAGGAGTGTTACGTTTCTCTTTGTGGTCTTGCTTGTATTTAAGGTATTATATACAGTTGTATTTAGGCTTTATTTATACGATTATACACTTTATAGCATTAGATGAAATATACTGCAAAATGAAATCGCGCTCGTGCCTTTTAGCGCTCATGTATAGGAGGAAAACCTCATCTTTTTCCCCTCTTAAAATTGTGTTCCAATCCCGCGCGTCAGTTCTATATCACTCCCAGCTAAATTTGTAATAATCCTCTCCCAATTGTTGATCATAACATTTTGAGAACAGTTAGAATGTGATCATAATGTTCACTCCCTATATGTCTCTCAACTGCTTTAAAGGGCCATTTCTCGACAACAGTGTCCTGTCCGCTTTTGAATATAGAACATCCTGTATATAGTAGACTCTCGATAAGTGTGACACTGGATAAGTGGAACTTCAAACAAATCGCTCTAGTACATTCGCTAAGTGGGACTGCTAGTTTTGGTCAAGGCACAAAATGTAGTTTTTAACTTCATCAAGTCCTATAAAGGTTGCATATTTCATACAAAACAATTTGGATAAGTGGGGCATTTTCAATTCTTTCTCTGTATAGTTCAGGAATGGTCTGAAAAGCGGCATTTCTATCAACAAATTAGTGGCGAATGTCGATCGATTTTTTCTCTTAGCAAATTTAACAAACAATGTATGTATCTCAATCAATAAGATAGTTGATTTGTTTGGTATCCACTACATATAAAAAAAAAAGATTTCTTAAAAAAACTATCAACCGTGACAGTGCAACATCTTTTTAAATAATTTCAAAAAGCTTCCTAAACATCTATCTAGGTTGACGAATGGGTCAGAAATTTGGGTAAAATATAATAAACGGGTTGAGGGAGTAGGGGTCCTAATAAGAGCAGAGACGTCCGAAAGCTTTTTGAGAAAAAATAAGATTTTTCCAAAATTCTAAAATTTTCTTCTGACTGATTACAGTCTTTATATTTTCTAATAAATTAAAATCAGTGGACACACCCTTCCAGTGTGCAAAATCAAGAAAAACCTATGTGTAGGTGTATTTTTTATTTTGTTACCCGTATAGAAAGATACTCCTCCACATAGGGTTTTTTCCAATTTTGCCCGCTTTGCTATTCAAGGAACTCAAATCATATGAATTTTTATTATAACGAAGGAACTATTCTCAATTTTTTTTCCATTAACGCTATATATTAATAAAGCACCAATTTCCAAAATACAATCACAACATGGTGCCTTCCATTGCGTTTTGAATTTCATTATTATCAAATTTTAGATCCACCTCAAATAGCTAGATCAAGAGAACTATAATTAAATAAAATTTTTCTTCGACTAGAATTTTACAGTGTTATTCACTGTTGCTTCACGTTAGCGGATGGGTCGCTGAAAAAATTGTTCTTTTTTTTATTTTAAGACCAGGGTATCCGTATCCGTATCCGTATTTTGTCTAGCCCGGTAGACCTAACCCGGATTTCTAGATAGTAGTATGCTTCTGATAATAAAAAATTGCTCCAACACTGCTTTAAAAAACACGAAAACCAATCACTTTATGTTATTGAGATAATTGACTTTTGATATCATAATAAAATGTGCTAATTATATTCACTCAACTTTATCAAATTATGTTAAAAAATAATTGAAAACGCTCAAAGCAAAACAGTCATTTTTATCTAACCATGATTTGTCGTTGCAAATCACAAGTAATAATTTAAACAATGACACACGGACTGAGGTCGTCACTCACTCACTCAAACTACTTCCAGCACAATGCTTGCTAAAATGCGTGACATTACTGAATAAGAAAATTTAATGGAGAGCTTGAAAGTGATGAGTGTAATTAAGGTTGAAGCCTGCAGCGGGGCATTTTAGCGTGAGCTACTGACTAGTCTAATACGGTAATTTTAAAAACTAGTGTTACATATTTCTTGGTGGTTTTGTTCATCTTCAAGGTATTTCATGCAGTTGCATTTAGACTATGTATTGATATACATTGATACTTTTCGGGTGCCGTTCGCTGTCGTGCAAAATTGCCGCCGCGTGTTCTCTTTGATTTATAGCTCCTTAAACTCAGACTAAGGAATAGTCTAACTCGCCTACAGATTTTTGGCCATGGCTCAAAAGGTCTTTTTAACAATTGTCTAAACTCGTAAAGTCGTATAGTCGTTTAGACAGCAATGAAGTGACTATAGTTTTTAGAGAATTTATTCTATAAACTGTCCTTTTAACGTTGAACAAGTTATCAAACTACTTAGATACTATCAGACCATGTTTTGATGTGTTAGGTATCGCCAAGACGTCATTAAATTGCTAAAGTGGTCGAAAAAAACAACAACAGAAGAGCTCAGTTTGCATTAACACAAATATGGAGTTAATTGATGATAACAATTTAAGCATAGTTGTCATGCGATTAAAAAGACTACAACCTTATCGGCCAAAAAAGGTGGGCCTGAAATATGTCGGACCAAATTATTTGTCAGCCATGATAAACAACAAAATCTCAATTTTTGAAATTCTCATTTTCATATCACAATTATACGAACTATTGATTCTATGTTGTTTTAAAGCCATAAAAAATGTTTCACTTCTAATTAATTTTTTGGCCCAAATTTTCGTCATTTCCAGATATCTAGTCACTTAGGGTCGACTTTTTTTGGCCGATAAGGTACCTAACGTTCCGCAGTATTTGCATCCTTATTGTACAGAACATCCTATATAATACCGAATGACAATAAAATATTTGCTATAACTCTGTTTTCCTAAAGTTACTTCTTTTTCCTGTTAAATCCAACTAAAATATCAGCATAAGCTACGTTTTAAAAAGAATTTGGACTTTTTTAGGTTTCTGGTCATGAAATTAAAGGTATCCCCCCAAACAATCATGGCATTGAACCTAAAATTCTCATAATTTAACCCTCCAGTCGCTTATGTGTTAAAAAAGAGAGCAGAAAAGAATCGAATTCATTTAGAAACAATTGAGGCACTTTAATCTTACCTGTGGCTGAACCCCGCCCTTTCTCTTCGTGTCTATTTATCAAACTGCCTTTTTTCCATAGAGCTCATTCCCGACTATGGCCCGTTCGTTTTTTATAGTGTGTTATTTTTAAATAATACTTTGATTGCAAGCATATTAGCCCATACTTCGTGTGTGTATCCCATGAATATTTCAATTTATCTGCCATCTTTTTCCTTATACTAGAAATCAAAGTTTTTCATGGCAATCTCATCACAACAATCCCATTAATGTCAACAGAATGGTCAATCACATTTGATGTTCGTGTAATAACAATTCCTGCCTATGGAAACCTTCTACAGTTTACAACAACAGATGATAGCAGAGACGAACACAGTGTCTTTGGAGGACGTGTCATTTACTGGAGTGTGAAGATAGCGTCTTATTTTCTTGCTGCATCTGACATCAATGAAAACGAATATAACCATCCAACTTCGAAACGTGCAAGTTACTCATCAGAACCGATCAATTTGAATCAAACGTACCATTTGGAGATTCACCAAAGATACATTGCCAATGGTGAATACAGATACCACATTGTCATTGATGGTGTTGAAGTTTATTCAAGGAACAATGATGATCCAAGACAGTTTTACAATGTGAAAGTGTATGCCAGTAATAAGTGGCACCCAACAGCTGATGCTTATATTAGCAATCTCAAATTTACAAATTTCTTGTAACAAAATGACGTGGAGAAAATGTTGTCACAACTGGTGTTTATATTAGCAATTATTATTATTATTGTTATTAAAAACATATTTACACAGGTTGAACTCGTGAGAAATTATTCTGCTATCAATGAGGGACCTGCTTCTAGTATATATAAATAAATAGATGATATATTATAAAGAACAAGTGTATGGAAATAGAATCAGTGTTGTTAATATGCTAAGTCGACAACTTAATGACCTAAGCTGTACCTTACTATCAATCTTTTAGATTCCCCAACAGAAATTCTGTTGTTTTAACAGTAAAATAGCGGAGGAGGGGTAGAGTGAATATTTCAACAAGCGCGTCTCTCGATTGTAGGGTTCCAGGCTAATGGCTTAACAAGAACATTTCAAAAACGATTCTTTTCCTGTTCTTGAAAAAGCCGCAATGCCGGTCGGACTTTGGACAATATAAATTTTGTGAATGAATTAGAGTGCAAGACGCTAGCAGTTTTAAAACCAATGGAACAATTAGTTATATTTTCGTCTTCTTTCTTTAAATATATGTACACAGGAGGTTACAACAGTCAACATGCGCCCTTTTTAGTCAAATTGGCAAACTGTTCCAATCTGTTCCAGATGATACAACTATAATCCCCTTCTGATTTCCTTTGTCATCTTTATCGAAATCAGCTGTAAAATGAAGTCAGTAGATTTCCTCATTTTTCATCATATCAATATTTTCTTTAAATGCACTATAGGATTGTAAACAAACCAAATTTTTACCCGTTTTGTCATGAAATACCATGCAGCACTGTGTAAAGTAATAACTGACTGAAAAATAAGTCTTGAATAATTTTTATCCTCTCTTATCTTTCTTATCTTAGCCCTTAAATGTATCCTTGATTGTTCTATACATAAGCAATTTTGGGGAAAAATATTACTATTTTTGTCCATATTCTACTGATTCCAGTCTTTAGTACTGATTAAATTTACAGGCTGTAAATTGATTGCTTATATTGCTTCAGTGTCCCATATGTGGGACACTTTCTTTTCACGGTACTACACTCCTGGGTAGACACCTAGAATCTCCATGACACATGCACTAGGGATTGGTTTTCGGTCATTAAATAAACTCAAATTTCTTGAAAAATGCTTGCAAAATTTCGTGAAAAATGCTTGCAAAATTTCTTGAAAATGCAATAAATAAATTAAGTTAAAAAGGTCAGCTTTTTTTTGGTGATATATGCGTTAATGGAAGAAGAATTTCATTTCGGGCGTCAAAAAAGAAACATTCAAAATATACCAAGGCAATCAGAAATCTTTGGGACCAATGCAGCACAGTAGGGTGTACTACTCTTTGGTGAATGGTCTGTGGGCTCCTGGATGTTTATAATAACTTTGCTACGAAGGTGATAATTCTGTTGTTTTAACAGTAAAATAACTAAGGACAGGTAGAGTGAATAGTTCAACAAGCGCATCTCTCGATTTTAGGGTTCAAGGCTAAAGGCTTAAAACTACTACTCTTTGGTGAATTTTTTTGATAAACAAAATTGCCCTTCTCAAAAATGGCCCTTCTCACGGCCAGCCCAACTTACTAGTAGAAGGGGTAATTTTGACAGTTGGAGAGGTTATGTTTCAAGGTTCCTTTTTCATTACATCTATGTTTATTGTCTTCACCTATTTTCCACCAAACTAAGTTGACTTAATGAGGAACAACATCCGAGATCTCTCTGAACTCCATATTTCTTTCTATCCTGACTTCTTTCACCACCGCGCAACGTTTCTCTCGGTTACTTGCCGTACGTAATGACTTGAAGTTTTGTAGACCGATCTCTTCTCTCGCGTTTTGCACCGCTCCGACGATCTCTGAGTGATTTAATCTTGTAATGGCGTTACTGTCTCCTCGGCTTTCAACTTTCTGCCTGTTTTTTATCTCTGGCGGGTTATCCTTCACCTCGCTAGAAAATCTTAGCATCATGACCATTTGGACTTTGACCGCTTTATATTCTTTATAAAACTTCAAGTCATTATGTACGGCAAGTAACCGAGAGAAACGTGGGATATAATCAAAACTGTAAGCAAAAACACAATTAGCCGCTCAAGCACTTCTTTCATGGTCTCTTGATTCTCTGACTAAACCGCTATGTCATCCATAAAAGCTCTTAATTTAGGTACGTATGTGTTATCCGCATTCACAACACGTAGCAATATTTCTATGACCAACCAAATAGGATGACTGAAATTGTACAGCAAGCTGCTATCCCAACTTCTAGCCATTCCGCATCCTAAAACGGCTATAATTTTCCATCACCAATGTTTGAACAGATTCCGGTATCCAAAAGAACTCCATGGTCTTTTTTATCATATCATGGGATAGGTATGGGATAGTCATACCAAGGATACGAGATCTCTCTCTCTCTCTCTTCATCCTCTTTGCCTCTTGGAGTTCGTTCCATATGCTATAGACGTGTTCGATGCATCCCGGTATTCCTGGTATACCAGTTTTTTGTACTGACTTGTTGACATAACCATTTTATGTACGAAATGAATCCATTGTGATAAATTTTCCAAAAATAATGTTAATCAGTAGATTGCCAGCTTGAAAGCGCTTTCTCTTGACTTGAATTTTTTTCGGTTTTCCTCCATTATTGGAGAGCATAATCAGGTAATATCAACTGGTATTCTTCATTTTGATATACACTGTATGTCATTATCGACTACTGTATGACAATGACTCTTTTTCACTTTTTTTCTCCATTTTTCTACTTAGCTCTAGATACCAAAATCGGCGAATTTCGCGGAATTTATTTTCGCGATTAGACAATTTAGTGTGAATAAATTTTCGCGATTTGGCCATTTTTAAGATGCTCCGCGGAATTTAATTTCGAAATTTAGGGCAAAAATCGTGAAAATTAATTCCGCGAAAGTCTATGACCGCGAAAATTTGTGCCCTTAAGGTATACACCTGTTTAAATTATGTATAATATTGATTTTATATAAACTTAAAATCAATGTCCATTTTTGGTTCCCTAAAGTTTGTAGTAGCGAATTAAAAAATCCTGGGTGTTTAAATATGTCATTGGGAATCAGAGTTTTGTTGGGAGTTTGGAGTCTGGCGGAGCTTCCTTGTAAAAATACCTTAGAACTTTTTGTGATTTTGATATTTAATAGCTCATTTAAGTTCGTATTAATTTTTTGTATTCACTTGGTTTTATCAGCAAAGTGAATTTGGAATAGAACTTATGTTATATTTCGTTGGTTTTTAAGACCTTAGTATCGATTAAGATGGACGATACGGGACATCTGAATTTCGTTGTCAGGGAGAAAATTCTTAAACGATTTAGGAAAAACGAAATTGTTTTCATTAATTAAGGACAAAGGCTAGAAGATCGAAGATCATTAGATCGAAAGCAGCCAACGAGGCATATTTGCAAAGTATCTGTTCTGAAGGCATTTTTTTCCTAGAAATTTGTATGTGTTTGGAGAATACTTAGAAAGCTACTTTGCTGGAAAATTTGATGTGTGCGGCGGAAAATTTTGGCTTCCTGGAAAATATGGAGGTGTTCTGAGAGCATTTGATGCATGCTGGATTTTTGTTGGCGTTCCTAGAGAAAAGGAGCAGATATTTTGTTTTTTCGACTCCTATATTTTTCTGTTTTCGAGCTAAAATTCTGGCCTCCTGGAGAATACCACGTGTTCTGATACGATTTGATACCCGTTAGATTTCTTTAAGATTTCCTGGATAAAAAATACAGATATTGAGTGCTTATGAATCCTGGACTTTTACTTTTTTAGGAAAAAATTTTAGTTTCCTAGATTTTTCGAGGTGTTCTGAGACCATTTGGCTTTGGCTAGATTTCTTGTCAACGTAACCTTCCTGGAAAAAAGAACAGATAATTTGTGTTTTGGGCTTGTTGAATGCTTCATCCTAATTCTAGACATAAATAACGGATGATGTTCAATTTTACAAGAACTTTACAAAATCATGCTACACTCTTTAGAGCAGGTTGCAGCCTATTTAAGAAATATCTTGCTAACATAGATGCTATTAGCTGAAAGATGTATAATTTTCTTTTATAAAAAAAGGTTCATTTATTGGCAGCTGAAAACAACAATATATATTAAAATCTCCACCAGTTCAGAGCTTATGTTAACTTTCTAGTAAACTCTTTTTTCTTCTTAAAATCTTGCTTACAACATGCCAAAATAAACTGACGTGCTATGTAGGACTGAACAAGGTCAATCTAGCATAGTAAACTTAATGTCATGTAACAACAAACCCAAAGTGCTGGACATCAGCAAAAAAAAACGTTAAAAATGCCATGTTTTCCACATTAACTACCCATACATCAGCCAACATGTTAGTCTAAATTTGACTAATGAACCATTGTGCTGAAAACGGTTACCATTGAAAACAAAAAGGTCATGTGTTGTCAGTAAAATAACCATCCGTAAGAAAAATTACGCTTCATTTTTGTGGATATTTCCCTACAAGTTGGTATTGTTTAGATTTGTTTCTCTGGCTGTCACAGTTGACTGAAAGTGTACGAAATATTTTTCCATTTCTAAGAAAATGGAAGATTTTTGAAAAAGAATCATAAAGCTTCGGGCGTTGTCTTTCTTTGACAACATTGCAATGTACAGTCTGGCTTGAAAACGGGTCAGTTTGTACACTTCAAGTAGTTGTTACGTAAAAGTAAGACCTTTACCACGCCCACAGTTTTAGGCTGGGATTAAAAGGGTTAAAGAAGAGCCACTTACCTTCATTTATGAGAATTTGTGGTTCAATTCCTTGATTGTTGGGTGGAATACCCTTGATTTCATGACCAGCAGCTTGGAAATTAGTGATTGGTCCTATATATAATTTCTTCCTATATATGACTCTTAAGAGTGTATAAATGTTTGGCGACAAAAAGTCAAGAAAATAATGTGCTTTCATTGGAAATTCAAAAATATAAATATATCAAGGTCTCGAATACGATACCACCTCTTGGTAATTTATCCGCTCCCCCTACCGTTTATCAATTTTTTGATTCTTTAGTAATATTCTTCTGAGAAAAATATGATGCAACAGTGAGGTACTAAAATTTTTATATTTCAAATAGTCTTAAAATCTTTATACAAATAAATTTTCCGACCCCGTCCGCTCATTAAATTTTAGAAGACTATCCGACCCCCGCATAAACATGACCTTCCAGCAGGCTATAGTACATTTAAGAAAATTCCAACAGTGCGTGAAATGCCATATTGGAATGGACAGCGTGTCCTGGTTTTGAAAAATATAGCAGTGTCAAAGATGAAATAAGCAAGTCAAATTAACTAACAGGATTTCTGGAACAAAAATAGCACCGAAAATTGCTGCAACTGAAAACTATTCTATACTAAGTATGTATACTGTATGTGTATTTTTTACCCAGGCTGTGGCAAGTCGAAGTTTAATGGCAGAATTAAAGCTGACGTGGGCCTGCCCTATAAAGTCCATACCCCATATTCCAAGGTTGCGATCTCGGATGATTCATGTTGTAAGTTTTCCGTTACTTTCGACATTTGCAACGACGCGAAAGTCGATACTCAGAGTATCAGCAGCCACGTGTGGGATTCGAACCTTCAACATCATATCACCCTAGACTAGTGAACTTTCTTTTTTTGCATTTATTTTGGCACAATATTGACTGAAAAGTATTTTTCTTCATTAAATCTTTAGTAAATATCAACAAGGATATTTGG
>JAUBWS010068944.1:0-14151 GCA_032270445.1 Darlingtonia californica
ATATAGCCTAGAAGCTAGTCACTCGCTCTAAAGACGAAAACATCGATTCAATTGAATTGAAAGCTACTTATTGACTTTCTCGCCAGACTTTAAAAATGCAAAATTATGGCAATTTTGGCTAAATTCCATTTATTTTTGTCCAGCCTTGTAGTTACGTATTTATTTCAGCGATATCAACAAATTACTAATATACAGAACAGGTTCTAAGTACAAACTTGCGGCATTTTTTTTTTTTTTTTAAGAAAACAGCGATGCACATAGCGGAATCTTTGTCAATTTCTTGTGATTGTTACCGAGCCAATTCGGGACACTAAATCTAAACAAAGATTAAATTCCATTTGCAAAAACCTACATATTTGTAATCCGAAGAGGCTGAAATTTTATCCTGCTAAATATCAACTCCGTAGCACACCTATATTAAAAGCTCATTTATTTCCTTTTCATTTTACTTCTTCAATTTTTAAAAAATTGGTTCATAATTAACATGTTGAGGAGCCACTCAAAATTATCGTTCCAATGAGGGGTTATTTGGTCAAATCCGTTCAGTAAATCAGTAAAGATGTACCAAGTCCACATTGTTTTGAGATTGACTTTTTAATCAATTTCGGCGTAACTTACCATTTACTATACCCTCCCCCTCAAATTCTTGACTCGAACCCTATGGAATTTAATCAATTTTTTGTCTGTTCCTATGGAATTTTCCTGCTCTGGAAATTCAATAGATATTTCAAAGGAGGGCTCCATAGAAATTGTATATGTTCAATTCCTGGGGTAAGTATTATAGCTGGGAAAACCCTGTTGAAAGTATAAGGCCAATTAAATTTCTAAATCAAAAGTTATTATTGATATTTTCTATAAGAAACCTTTAGCAACACCGAGGGATAAAGCACTCAATCAAAATAAAATCGCAAAAAAATCACAAATAAGAAATCAGAATTAAATCAGAAAAAAGTCAAGAAATCACATGTAAAACCAAAATAATCAAAAATCACAAAAATTTTGGGAGTAATTTACACGCCGAACAACACAAGCCTGAAATAAGAATAAATTCAGAAAGTATGATACTTCTTTTACCGAGGATACTTATTCAGTTCTTCGTAAACTGATATCAATGAGGATCATGCCTTCCTTAAAACACCTCAGGGCATGCAAAATGATCTAGATTTCAAAATAAATTAATTAGAGATACTCAGTAGGGTTGTTTGAACACACCTAAACCATTATGGCGTGGTCATATTTCATTTTGACCTGAAAAGACAGTCTCGCAGAGGATTTAAACTTGGAACTCATATTTAGGCGACCAGCGTCTTAACCACTCGGCTATACGGCTCCACCATGTAAAATTATAAGGAAACAAAAAAAGTGTTTAAGCATTTTAACGGTATCTAAATGAGGTCGTTTTGTGACAATAATCTGAACTTTAAATTATGGCAACAGCGAGCTTCACAAAATTTTGTGTTGCTTTTGTTTCAGATGACTGTGAAATACACTTAACTAACTGCCTCGCCTTCTTCCCAACATTCTACAAATGGCCTCAAATTTGACTCAAAATAGGTCCTGTTTTGGTGAAATACATATTAATTTAAGTTTCACGAGCGATAATTTTCGAAGTCGATCCAAATGTTTAAAATTTTGCGTGGATTAGTTTTTGCGAACGGAAATATTCTCTTTTTCTTAGTTTTTATAAAATCAAGGAAAATTAAATGATAGAAAAAATAATTAACGCGTGGTATTATTGAAAATAAAAAGTTGTACGTACTTTATAAACTGTCAAAAATTAATTTATCTGATATAAATTGCTTACAAGTTACAAGTAGCTGTAACAATATATTTTTATTTGTATGCTCAATAATAATGGACGCTCTTGTGTTTGTGTGGTGTTTTAGGTATATTTGGTCAGGTCGAATTCACCTTCATCTCTCGTTTTTGACAGTCACATTCCAGGGAACAATATTAACTATGGAAAGGATATGTAAAAAATTAGAGATGGAGCTAATTCATTATGGTAGTTACGGACCTTTGGTCCGTAATTGTATTATTGTTCTATAAGCAAAAATGAAAGGAAAAGGGGAGGGGGGATTTTAGGTTAACTTGTAAACACTTATAAAAAAACCAGGATCTAAGCAATTTAAGACGATTAATAGTTTCCGGTTAGTCTGGTTTTATTGATAATCATTCTGAAACAGAATAAGTTCGTTATTCAGCGTCTTGTATCCGGAAAAAAAGCTTCTGCTGGCCAAGTATGAAATATTGAGAAAAATGTTTCTGCATAGTGACGGGCTATGGAAAAAGGGGGCTTGATAATTTTTACCGCTATCATACTCCACCCGCTGGAAAATCACTAAAAAAGGTCTGTGGAGGAATGCATTTCTATTCAAGCAACACGCATTTGTATGTCACATAAATAGAAATGATCTCCTCCGCAGACGAATTTTCATGATTTTGAGAGATAAATTATGATTGGCTTTATGTCTCTTTTGTCTATCGACCGTCACAGTTGCTTTCTTTTCTTTTTCTTTCAGTTTTTTGCGACCGTGAGTAAGGTAGTCGATAACATTTTGTTTCATGACTGAGTGATTGTGAGTGTAGAGTGGTTGTCCTTTGAAGAGGTTTGACATCTCTTTATAATCTAGTTCTAAACAAACAATACAGTTTTAGAAAAAAAGAAGAAATTACGTGAAAATTCGGATTTTTGATCAGTGAGTTAAAATTATTGTTTAAATTTGGTTAATTCACAAATGTTTACCAAAAGAAACTAATTATAAAATAATAATAATAATAATAATAATAATAATAATGATTTTTGACAATTTGCGAAAATTTATTCCAGCAAAATTCACGAAGTTGGTCAACCGCGAACATGTAAAAAGTTCGCATTTTTTCTCTACCACGAAAATTTATTCCGTCGAAAATTTCTGACAACAGCTTATTTGTGACGGTCTATGGGAAAGCAGGACACATAACTTACCATAATTTATTGGTTTACCTGCCAGAATCTTGGAAAATGTCTGCAGATTCGTTCATTTCTATTTAACAGAAATGCACTCCTCCACAGACGTATTTAGTGATTTTGCGAGATGGTGAAGCATGGCTATGGTAAAAAATGTTCAATCCCCTTTTCCCATAGACTGCATTGAACTAAAGTTTTACTTAAAAGCAAACGTCGTTTTACTTAAAAGCAAACGTCAAGCCACATTTTCCCTGATCGACCAAAATAATTAATCCTGGCCGACTTTCCATTTGCTGCAAAAGGTAATGGGTCGCCAGTGTTTTCCCTTTCCAGATCCAGCAAAAGTATTGGGAAAATTGTTTTCTGCGAATAGTTGCTCCCTACTCTTGTGGGTCATTTGGGATTTTCAGCATCTCTGAATAAGGTAATGCCGGATTATAGGTATTCTCCTGGCGAAGTAAGAGTTGGACAATGATGTACCTGTGAGCTATTCGGGACGCTAATTGATGTACCTCTGAGCTAGACGGGGTAGTTATTGATGTACCTCAGATCTAGTCTGGGCGGTAATTGATGTACTCTTGTGCTAGTCGGGGTAGTAATTGATGTATATCAGAGCTAGTCCTTTCGGTTTTATTTTCAAGTGAACCTGTCACTTTCAAGTAACTTTAACAGTTATTTTAAAAAAATACAAAACTTGTTACATATACTAAATCAAAAACTAAGCCAAACACGCAGAAACCAAAGAAAAACTGAACGAAACGAAAGAAACAAAAACCCGAATGAACTGTTGCGAACCTAATAGTGGGAGACAAAAGCTAAAACTACGTAAGAAAAGTGCACAAAGACAACCCTACGTACACAATAAAACCTAAGACAACAAATAAAAAAGATGAGAAAAAAACCTGAACTAAAAACCCGTAAACAAAGGCTAACTTATAACTTAAAATATAATCCAAACCATGCAGAAAAAATACTTACTAAAAACACAATGTCACCCCACTTCACCTTTCACATAAACGTACAGTATTGCAAACGCTACAAGAATGATTCCACAAAAACTTACTACGAAACATTTATACGCCCAGAAAACGAATTAAAAAACGTCACGGTACAATAAATTCACAAAAATAGTGAGAACATGAAATATTTGAATTCATTTTATCTATCTATTCGGTTTGAAAGATTAGCAATATATAACAAAAGAACACGACAAAAGAGCTTATACCGCTTGCACACACGTCTCAGTGAACCAACAAAAAAAACTATTTGAAAGAACCAGTAGTTCAAATGGTAGAGCACAGCATGGCTAGATATAGGTTTGAGTCCTGTCTGGTTGTAATATTAGGCCAAATAAATATCTTTTAACCAATTATTGCAGTACAGGGTGTTTGGAAAAAAACAGAACGCTAAATTTTAATTAAAAACATTGATTTGATTTATGCAAATTATGCATCGAAACATAAATTAAAGATGGGGTTTGATCTGATTGGTTTGTTCGTCTATTGTAGTGTGTTGTTGCATAAATTACAATTTGTCATGTATTACATTTGTTACAGAGTATTTATTTGGGAAAGACAGAAGTGTTGAATTAATTTATCTTTTAAGCATTATCTATCAAAAAACATCAAATTGCTCTACTGGTGTCCCAAAAATAAAGTTGCCTCTCGTAAATGTGCCATTAGCCATAGCACAGAAAACGTCCCTCCCCGCTTATTTTTTTCTCGAAAACAAATCCGCTTTCATCTTCCCCACCGGAGTCAGTTTTAGATCCACCTTTCTTGTCTGTTTTGGAACCGTCTTTCTTTTTAGCCTTATCTCCTTCATCGTCACTGATATCCTTCTCTTCATCTGCTAATCTATATGGTTTTTTCCACTTGCGAAGGGTAACTTGTACGTCAAACAGCTTATTGACAAATGTGAACATTACATTTTCTACGTCTGTGTCATACCAAGTGGACCTGGAAATAAATATATGCTTTCTGTCATAATCGTTCTTGTAAGGACCGTATAACATGACATTTAACATCCTAGTTGGTATAAATTTTCTCATATATCTTCTTGTTCGTCAATTCTCTCCAGCTTCCCGTGGATTTCTTTAAACACCTTAAAAAAAACCTTCACTGATTTTAACTGCTTAAGATCGCCATCTGAATCTTTCATGTTGACATTTCAGCACAAGTCTGAACTGATAGATGTGTTATCAGCCGCAAAAACAAGCACTGGCAATAATCTTGCTCCTCATTCATGGATCTCTGGAATGAATAGGAATCATTGGATTTTGGATTATGATTTAGATCCTCTTGCATATAGTTTACAGTTTATTCCCGCGAAATATTAAAATTTCGCGGTTACGCTGATCCGCGAAAGTTTCCTCCAGCGAAAGTTTCTGACTTTAAAGTAATTATTTTAGCATTGTTTCCTACTCAACTGGAAATGCTATGTAAACTCCGATTTCATAGTTATTCGACTTTTAGTTGTTACACTTGGCTAAGTGAATAATTCTACTTAGTGCAATACATAAGACAAATTGCCAACTTCCTCTGCATAGAGTGGTTTCCCGTCTATTATGGTGATGATATTAGGCTCGGATGGGGGATTGGTTGATACAGACAATCTGTCTTTTATACTCTTGAGCTTGAGTACCAAATAATCGTACAGTTACCATTTTTTTTCTCGGTTAAATCCCCCTCCTCTACCTGTATGATCGGCATTAGTTCATTTACGATTATTCATTTTGGACTTTTTTTTAATTTTTTTTATAGTATTTGTTCAGTGAAAAAGACAGATGGGTGTAGGTAGTTCCTCGTTATAAAAGCCCTAACAGTGTTCATTAGCTTTCCTGTCATTGAAATAACATTATTCACTGTAGCAACATCAACCAAGTCTTTTTGAAGTACATAATCATGAATACATACGTAGCGCCTTCGTTCTCTTTCTCCGTACATTATATAAACCAATGCGTGTCTGTACATTAACCTATTAACCAATAATTCGAATGTTTGTAACATTGCATTTAGAATGTTCAAAAATAAAGCATGACTTCAGTTTATAAAAAGTTAGTTTTTTAAGGTTGAAAGTTTTACTAAATCACTCTCCGTACAATTAAAATATTAGGTACTTTTATTACTTTTGACAATATTATCACCCCCAAAGTCGAGAGAAAGAATTAAAAAAATAAGAAAATGAATCTTTAAATCAAGGAGATTTAAAAGAGTTTCAATTTAAACCTTACGTAACTTCAAAGAACCAACCTAACCAGACTAAAGACATATGTTGGAAGATAGAGACATGTGATGTGTCTCGTGTTGTGCACTACACTTTGTCTCCCCTGATAGCAACATTGTGAACAACATAAAGAGACTGTCCTCAGTAGTTCACAACACGAGGCATAGTAAATGTATCTATCTTCCATAAGTAAGTAATAAATAAGTCTCCTTGATTTAAAAATTCATTTTGTTTTTCCAAAAATTTTTTCTAGACTTCGGAATTTATTTTTTGCTTTTGAAATCTATTTCTCGATTCTGAAAGTAGCGAATAGCTAGTAAATTTATCTTGTCAAGATTAAATTTTTTAAGTCAATAAGTAATATTTACTTGCAACGAGTTTTATTTTAGTTGACTAGAAGATTTATTTACTTATCGGAAAACTAGTAACAAGTTTAGAATACTTAAATGAACTAGTAAAATTTACTTGCCATCAGTATTTATCGAACTCGATGCAAGATTATTTACTTATTCAAATAGCTAGTAAAATCAGATAAATAAACTCGTTCTTAGAATATTTTTCTGGGAATGTATCTCGGGTCAAGTAAAAAAATGTCAAGTAAAAATGTCGGGTATGGTAAAATATTTATAACATACATTAAGATAATCATCTTTGCAACTGCTAAAACCCAAAAAACAACATAATGTTACTATAGTATGCATGTCTATGTTCTTCAAATTATGTTCACACAACATAATTTTTCTTATGTAATTTTCACCCCCTTTCATCTAATAAGCAACTTTTAAAAATATATATTAATTTAATCTTACCTTTACCTTATTTGATCTTAGTTAAATTTTGCATTTTTCGGTGATATTTCACACTCTTCTGTCAGGTAAGTGGTCATATTTTGAATACTCATACTATTTGCTTAATAGATAAAATTTTATAACTTAAATAGCCTCTGCTAAGTCTGCAAGCTTTGAAAACTAGAACTAACCAACCCTTCACATTCTTCTGTCTGGAAAGTGGTTTTCTTAGATTGTTATCTTGCTCGATCATATCGATGGAATTTGTTTTTGCATTGAAAAAAATTTGACTTTCCAAGATCTCGGTAAAATTTTGATTTTATTGGTGATACTATCGCTTTTTGATGACACATATCATCATGTCTGGAAAGTGCTTTTTTTATCTTTCTGTTATCTTACTTAATCATATTATTAAAATTTGTTATTTGCTTGTTCTTGCATTGGAAAAATTTTGCTTTACAGATCTCGGTAAAAGTGATATCATCACTTTTTGATGACACATATCATCATCAAATTACCTTTATTCCTGTCAATTATTTCAGGCCGTGTCACAGAAAGACTAGCCTGGCACACAACACCCTGGTTAAAGAGCATTGCATGCAAGCCAAAAAGCAAATGAAAAATGATACTACATGCATACACAATCATTGAATGTTTAAATACAAGCCAGGTTAGGAATAAACAAAAATCTCCAAAGTATTTTAGAGTAAAATGACATATACGGTAAATTTCGAAGAAAAAGAAAAACTTAGCTTTTAGTTGTTCTATTGTTTTTTTATCGCTTCAAGGAGATACGATTTTCGTATCTCCATGATCGCATCGATTGTTTTACTTCTTCCAATGACCACGTTGCTATTTTCACCATGGAGATACGTTAGTTTTTTCGTATCTCCATGTTTTCACTCACATGGCTTAAATCTTATATGTCACTGTTCAATATCTTGTTTTTTTTCATCTCTCCAACGTAGATATTTTGATCGATTGACTCAACGGTGTGGAAATAAAATTTCGGAAGGAGAAGTGTGCTTTTTTTCATATAAACGATTTTGTTTAGTGTAAACAGAAAACCAATTATGCAAGTAAATAGAAACAATAGGAACACCTGAGTACTGTCTTCAAAACGTTTACAAGATGTTGTTTTATAGAATAATTGATGAAAGGTCTAGAATCGTTTGATCTTACAAACGTCTTTGCAGGTATGTGCTGCCCCTAAGGGTTAGTTTTTCTTGCAAATAAAATGCACTGTAAGGGTAGACTTTCACATTTACGCTGTAACAAATTCAAAAGATGTAAATTATGCTAAATACATACTGATATTTTTTCCCCTTTCACATCAGAACCGGTAGCCGGTGTTATGAGGTACGAACAGACGGCTGTGAATCTACCTGAATGCTGAATGAATCTGTCAAGGATTGTTTATTTACACTGTAAGGGTACAAAAATTACCGAAATTGTACTGTAAGGGTGTGTTTTTTAAGTTTGAACCACTGCATTGTAAGGGTCCAATTTGTGAACCTGCATTTAGGCCGTACATACCGTCATTTCATAAGGTCAGTGCATGCGTCATGTGTCTCGAAACTGTGTTGAAAATCGTCCCGCAATGAAATTTGTTTCCGCAAAAAGAGTAAAACTCTTAGAAATATTTAGTTATACTTAGAAATTTTAAGCTAAGTTTTGGTTTAACTTTCCGTAAGTTTGATTTACTTGAATCATAAGTTCGATCAATTTTGATAAATTATTTTTCTCGCTTGTTTTTATCTTATTTCAAGATGATACCGCTTACAGCCTAGTTAAATTTACTTGAATTAGGATAATATATTTAGGTAAGATATTATTTTTTACAGTGCTGCAACACTTGTTTTGCATTGTGTCTTGTCCCTTGAAGGGTCGGATAGCTCAGTTGGTAAAGCACTCACCTTACAATCGAAAATATCCTGGTTCGAACCCGACCTTCATCCACCCAACGCATGCGTAGCACAGCAAAGGTAATCTGATCTGTGCGGTACTTAAGTTAATGGGAGCAGGTGTGGCACTCCGCCTCAGCAATATATCTCCAAAACAGACTCCTTCGTTGTACGGCTTATACCGACCTGCTTGCTTATACAGTGCGATCAGAAGTAGTGCCAGCACACAGCCCTGTTTTCACACCATCAGAGAGACATTGCTATGAAAACAGCATACATTTGCAAGTTCTGTTCCATACACCTCTTTGTACCTGGTCGATGGTGAACAGCATATCTATAGTGCTCTTGCCGCTTTGGAAGCCACATTGCGTCTCTGGTCTCGGGTAGAATGCTAGGACAAGCAAAAACATATTTTTACAATCAAATTTGAAATTAAGCAATTAAATTTATTTGCCTTTCTCGTATATTTAACCATCTCTGTATCATTGCTGAGCCTTCACATAATATTTGGTGAACTTAATTGACGAAACTCAACTTTAGTAGAAAAAACTTAGCTGTAATTAACGAAACTCAACTGTAGTTAACAAAGCTTGTCTGTAGAAAACGAAAATCAACAGTAAATAAGTAAATGAGCAAATTTAACTGTAGTTAACGAAACTCGTCCGTATAAAACGAAGCTCAATAGTAGTTAACATAACTCAATTGTAGTTAACAAAATTCAACTGTAGTTCACGAAACTCAACTGTAGTTAACGAAACTCAACTGTAGTTAACGAAACTCAACTGTAGTTAACGAAACTCAACTGTAGTTAACAAAACTCAACTGTAGTTAACGAAACCGAACAGTAGTTAACGAAACTCAACTGTAGTTAACAAAACTCAACTGTAGTTAGCCCTATTCAGCCTAGGCTTTTTAGGGGCTCCTCAGGCCTAGGGGGGGGGGGGGGGGGCGGGCCCCCCCCCCCCCTCCGTAACTTTTTTAATGTTTCTCATTTTCAAATGAAACTTAACACACTGATGCAGTATGGTTTAAGAAACATTTGTGCAAAGTTGAGTAACGTGATCACAAGCTACGTAATAATGACGTCATAATAGCGAAACATCACTAAAATCACCTTCTGGGCAGTTTTTTGCTCTTTTGAGGACAATACTCATATTCAGCGTGTTTTATGAACATATTTGTGCTCTACGTTGAATTTTCTATCGTTTGGTATACAAAATGTTTATATTTAATGATTTTTCAAAACAAAAATTCTGACATTTTTGACATCACTTGTCAATCTTTTGATCATGCCGCCATATCGACAAATTATTTTCCAAAGTTTTTTCATGAAAAGTTTTGCAAATAAATTTCCCAAAAAGTCACAAAACTTCATGGCATAAAGATTAGCCTGTCAAAAGCCTCAAAGAATACTCAAACGTAGTTAAGAATACTTAACTTTAGTTAATGAAACTCAATCGTAGTTAAGCAAACTTGATTTCAGTTAACGAGATCAACCGTAGAAAACGGCACTTGCTTGTAGAAAACGAAAATTGTAGAAAACAAACTTAACTGTAAAAACGAAACTCGACCGTAAAAAAAGAAACTTAACCGTAGTTAAACAAACTTGACTGTAGTTAACGAGACTCAACAGTAGAAAACGAAACTCGACTGTAGAAAACGGAACTCGACTGTAGAAAATAAATCTCAATCGTAGTTAAGAAAACGTGACTGTAATTAACGAAACTCAACCGTAGAAAACAAAACTCGACTGTAGAAAACGAAAAGTAGTTAGAAAGAATTTTCACATTTTCAGTAACCCTTGTTAGTATCATAACTTTTTTGAAAGTTTTAAAAGCACTATTTTCTGAAAACTTGAAAATCGCGTGTTCAGATACCTCACGTGCATAAATTTTTGCAATCATACATTATTGCGGAATAAAAAATTGGGGAACTTATTTTTGCGATGTTCGCCTTAAATCGCAAAAATTTGATCCGCAAAATACAGCTAGGATGAGTCATTCGCAAATCAAGTTCCGTAAAATACGAATGACAAGCCGTTTGCAAAAATACATTCCGGAATTTTTTTAATCTTTTATTTTTTCGAGTAACTAAACATGCTACAGCACTAATATTTTATACATTAGCATATTACTCTACATCAATCTTCCTGAGTATCAGCCAGTACTATGGTATCTTTTCAGAACGAATGTTTGCTTAAATAAATTTATTAAACATAGGGGTCGCAAAAATTAAATACACGAAATACATTTTTCTTGCGCTGCAATCGCATTAATTTGTGATTTCAAAAATTTCTGCTCTTAAGGTTTATATTGCTTGAAGAGATTCTTTGCGGATTTAATTAGGGGTAGGGCAGAATTGATATGTTTAATACATATTTGATATGGCTCAGACAGAATTATGGTGAAATTTGGCGCAGATTTAGTTTGCTGCAAGCGCAATCTTGAAGGACCAAAGTTAGTCTATTTTCTCCATTTTAGACACTTCAGTAAAATGCCAAATTTTCTCCACGCTTAGATTTCTCCAAATAAGAAAATTGAATGCTGCAACTCAACGTTTTCGGATTCGTTTGCATCATGGCAACATCTTGACTTAGAAACTTCTTAGAATCGGTCATGAAGATGAAGGGAATTTAGGTCGTACGTGTGAATTTTCGTAGTGGAAAACCGTACTGTTGGAGAGTTTACTTATAGGCAGGGGCGGATAGAGACTATGTGAAAGTTGTGATATTTCACACAGTCAAATAGTCTAAAATTACCAAAATCGGCAAATTTTTATAGACATTTCGGGAAAAATCGGGGAAATTGAATCAGAAAAGTTCGGGATTTTCACATGGTGGTTTGAAGAGTCTGTATCCGCCCCTGAAAGGTGTTTCCATCTAGTTTCTTTTCTTTAAATTTTCTCCAATTATTTTGAGAAAAAACAAAAAGTTTATCCAAAATCTTTAAAATGATAACCGTAATCCTTTTTGGACATAGAAGGGTAAAACTCCAACACTGTAGGAGTGAAAAACATAGAACTATGGTTTCAGGTTTAAGAACTTCCTCCAGCGGAGTCCTCGTAAGTTTCTGTTCCCTAAAAACATTTGAGTGTCAAGAAACCGCAAACAAGCTTCGTCACCGCTTAGAACTATGGAAAAATCAAAACTACAAAGTTGTTGTCAAAACCTTTTAACTTTTGAGAACTTACACCGATAACTATAACAGTTTATTACTTGCAGCCAAAGCAAAAATTCTCAAATTACAACCACCGCTATGTCACGAGTTTTTTGTTTATAATTAAAGTTAAAAAATAAGATTACGTGTTGCATTACGTTTGTAAGGTAACGTTTTGTGGTGATACAAGTTTAAGTGAAAGAAGGAATAAGAAAAATGACTACATTTTTTATCTATATGAAACGTCAGTTTAGCGCTGATGAAGTTTGATACAGTATCCTACTACAAAGACCCATTTTTATAGGGTAGCTCAAGTATAGGTAAGAGTAATTTTTGTAATATTGTTCTCCAACGATTAGGTTTTTCTGAACATATGTTGCACAAACTTTTGATCGAACTTGTTGCAATACTAACTTTGGACACTTCAATGAAAAACACTAGTCAATTTTGGTATAAAAAGGTTTTCGAGTGTCTTAGCTATAAGTCAATTTTCAATTGTTTAGGATTTGAATAAATAAATGAACGAACAACGAACGAATAAACGAATGAGTGAGTGAGTGAATGAGTGATTGAATGAATAAATGAATTAATGCATGATGTGACTATCTACCCAGTTATCAATGAGAGTCCTGCTTTCTTAGTAACACCTCAGGGAACTTGTAAGGTTAACAGTGATTGGGGAATTTCAATACCGAAAGCCTCGCATGATATTCGAACTAGGAACTCCAGTCTCAGTGCCCAGCGCCTTAACCACTCGGCCACTGCTACACTCAAATTAAGTAAGTAGAGGTTTTGGTTAAATCTAAACGGTAATCTAAGTGTAGAACGTAATTTAAAATTCTTAGAGATAAATAATTAAATGATTTTCAACAAATTTTGAAACTTTGAACCTGAATTTGTTTAATTTTTTCAGAAAAATGGTAACTCCAATTTACGTTAAAGGGGGTAAAAATATTTTACCAATTGGCACCCTTTATTCAACCAAAACAAAGGAATTTTTTGAAACACAAAATCTATTCAGTAGAATAAATCCAGAGAATGTCGAGTTGACAACAAACCCTCGCCTTTCCATGGATACAAATCGGAAGACAACTCAATCCGCAACTGAAAGTGGTTACCAGGGTAGTTTGACAGCTCACGCTAAACTTGCTTATATTCTTGAAGTTGAAGTGACTGGTTCTATCGATGGCAAAAATTATGACACGATAAAAGATGGTTCATTCAAGTTGCAAGTTGAAGCGCAAACATTTCGAGAAAACATCAAACATCTTGAGAATTTAAAGGATTGCTACTACAGATCAAGTGAATTGAAAGGTGTGGATTTGTATACGACATATGTCGTTGTTGCAATAGATTGGGGTGCCAGATTTAAGATTTCGTGTAAAGAAATTAAAAAAAGGTCCTCAAAAGTTGATAATTTGGACGTCGATGCCAGAGCAAAGCTTAATCTTTTCATTGCTACGATCGAAGCCAAAGGTGGATTTAGAAGCAGGTCCCACAGCTCCATTATGACAGACGACTTTGAATATAATCTAGAGTGTGATGGTTTAGATGTGGACTTGCGAACGTGCAAAAGTCTAGATGATTTGATGGATCGTGCGCTCAAATTTCCATCTGAAATAAAGGAACAAAACGAAGGAAAAGGTACTTGTTTGCAATACACTTTGCTTCCATTGATCGCTATCTACAACATTTTGGATGATAAGTTTATCATGTTGTCGGAAGAGCAAGTCGAGGTACTTATCAAGCATGTCGAAGATGTTAACATTGAAAAACTCAAATGGAAAGAAATCAAGAAATTCTTTGATGAAAACAGGGAATTTATTCCAATAAACGATACGAATATAATTGAAGAAGGCTATAATAAGTTTAAAAACAATTGGTATGAATTTGAAAAACAATTCCTAAATAAATTTAACAGCCTCAATATGACAAATGGTTTTGCAGATCTGCAATTGAATGTTAATGAAGAAATAATGGAGTCCATCATCAAAGATATGGATGGTATCATTTCAACAAATCAAAGAATTCTACTAGATATTCGTTCTGATGAAGTCAATCGCCTACTGCACATGCACCAATCTAACAAAAAGTTTATTGATGCGTTAAGCCAGCTAAATATAGAGTAT
>JAUBWS010068966.1:7927-22206 GCA_032270445.1 Darlingtonia californica
GTCTCAGTTATCCTAAGGGTTTTCTAGGATTTGCCTTCTTAAGGAACCAAAAATAATGGTCCTTATTATTAGCGAATTGTTTATTAACCCTATTCTGTATGGGGGGGAACCATTTGGTCCCCCCGAAATAATTTGGGTAGCCTTTTTAAATTTTCTGTCAGGTAATATTTATCTATTTTACACATGCCCAAAATGAGGTTGTAAGGTAGAAAAATGTAAGAGGTTTCAAAACGAAACTTTATACACGTACTAACATCAACAAACAAAATTTGCTGACATCAACAAAAATTATTAGCCTCAAAAACCCATACTTTATAGGGTTAAGCAATTTGTGTGAAATTCCATTTTATTCCGCTTATCAAGAGTCTACTAGTGTATTATTGATTTGTTTTCTTAATTTTATGTTGTATTTTTACTATTCCAGCGACCCATTGAGTGAATTCCAGGATGTGATTGCTGCACCTATATTTGGTCCTTCCCTTCTCATTAATGGTCACAGTGCGAGTTGGGAAGGATCTTATAATGATGATGACTGTGAAGAAGTAGGCTTAGATGTTAGGTTATCGTTCGAAGCAAATGTTGGTGGATCAAAAAATTCTTTCATTGATATGACAAACGATGGCACAACAGCTCTTCATTATTCTTGGAAAGTAAGTAACTTAAGTGAATTTCGTGGGAAGCCGTGAAAGTAAATTGAATTGAAAAAATTGGAATTATAGTTTGTACAGAAACTCTAGGAAAACTAAACAGCAAATAATGCACCGGAGTTTTCACAAAATTACTAGTCCATACGCTTTAGAATAATGTCCGATTTATAAAGATTCCACTAAAAATAATTTTTAGACAGATAGCAACCGCGAGTGGGATAAGGCCCGAAGATCATACAGTATATGTTTTGTGTGTTGAGAAAGCCGTGGACGACGCTGAATAAAAGTTCGAGAAGTTTGGACAAAAAAAAACTAAATGTAGTAAATAAATCATGAAATATCATGCATATTCTTATGAAATGTGTCTTTTTCATCACATGTCCGCTTTACAGAGCGTCAATGTAATTTAAAATTTCATTTGGTGCCAAAAAAAGTGTCCGTCTTATAGAATGTCCGCTTTATAGAGATTTTTCTAAGAGAGTTTGGCTGTAAATCATTCTGTTCCTTGACTTACTGTCCGTCTTATGGAGGTGTCCGCTTTACAGAGATTCCACTGTATAAAAATTGATTAATTACGCATTCACCTTGTAGTGGTCCCGACTGTGTCAGGGAAACGATTTTCAACAAAAACTTACAAAGTTGCTTTTTTCAATTTTCTTCGTCGTTAGAAATTACCAAAATATGATCCATTTGGTTTGAAGAGAGGAAGACCAGTGGAGCGGTTTTATTTCGATATCCGTGATGGTAGGTAATTCCATTCCATTGATGTCCCGGAAAATCATACCGATTTACAGATTTTTCGATGTATAAGAAAAGAAGAAGTCATTTATAATTAGTTGAATTGCTGTATTTTACCGAAATGTTGAACCATAGCTAAGTGGTTTAGGATCGCTTCTGCGAATCGTCGGTTACGGCTTGTATCCAACATCATGGGGAATTCAGTGGTGTGCTGTTGAATTCCACAAATGGCTCCCTTTGTAGGTGTTTTATACGAGATGAACTAACACTATCATATATAGGTATACCATGAACATCTCTACCTGTATGAATCCTAAAAGACTTACCATTTATCAGTGTGTCGCGAACTCAAAACCTGTTGTGTCTAGTTCTATTCCTTCTGTCCTCAGGATAGAAGGATAACCTTAGGCTGTTCCGCGGAGACATATCTATTCCTTTCTATACCTTTTACCTCTCAAACAATCTCTCAGGCTGTGTTGTTGTTAAGTATGTTAATCTTAAGCGGCTTTTCCTTTAGCTCTAATACTGCTTCAAAATTGGATTTTTTTGAATTATGTAGTATGTAACTTGCTACTTCTCCTACAAGTCAGACTCGCTGAATCATTTTTTGTTTACACATAGGAATAATCCTCCCAGGGCAGACAATAAACATTTCATTTACATTCAAATCATCCAATGTTGGTATATTTACTGAAGAATGGTGCCTTCAAACACATCCGGTCTTGTGTGCTGGTAAACAAATATTAGTGACACTACATGGTATCGCAACACAAAAAGACAAACTGAAAAATGAACGAGAAGAACTGCAGGTGATTTACATTTTAATATTTGTAACTACTGCAAATCATACGATGATTGAAATTTGGCTGACGTTGTTGTTTGACTTAATTTGAAACTTTCACATAGATTTTCCACGGATTTAAAAGTTGTTGTTTGAACTCGGTAGATTTTTATCCCAAATTTTCTTCTCGTCATCATGTGATAGTAATCACATAGTACTATCATCCCAATATGGTGTCACGTGGACATTGAAACAGTATTTAAACAACTTCTTGTATTAACCGAGATTTATTCTCTCACCTATCCTTTTTTAAAAGAATCGTGGTCGAGGATCAATAACAAACTTTGAAAAACATTTGATTATATTTACTCTTTAAAGGGTTTTGACCTGTTTTAAGAAATCCACCATTTATCGAAAAATTTTTTAGTGACGGTGGATCGCTTCCAGATGAATGGGTAGCAGCGCTCTTAATGTCTCTACCAAGAATTACATGAATGTCAAAAGTTTGTTTTCCAATTTCACACATGAAAAACAGTACAGAATAGATTATTTTTATTGATATGCTCTAGAAAATTAAATGATTTTTCTCTTTTAGAAACAATACATCGCTCGTCAGAATGAGCAAATGGCATCCAGGCTAGTTGAAGAAATATTACGAGGAATCCGAACGCCACCTAGACCCAGTTCACCTGCTCCACCACTCACTGTATGATGATTTATCAAATGTCGCGTAACGTTAATAAGTCTGTCAGTTATTCTTTTGTGCTTGATCTGGAAAACACATGTAGTACATAAGTAATTTTTATCACTTTAATGTCCTGTTAATTTAATATCTTTTATGAGAGGTAAAATCTCCGTTTCTTTTAGAACCATTTCATATGAACATATATAATTTTGTCATACTTGTCATACTTGTCATACTGTCATACTGAGGAGGACCAGTAAGAGATTGATCAAAATATTGAGAAATAATTTTAGTACATTTGAGTGATCATGCAGTAAAACAAAGAACTCCATTTTACTCTGGTTGCTTTTTGGGAAAACATTGTGTTGAACACACTGTATTGTAAAATTCTGTTTATAGGAGGAACAAGAGTTTATGGAGAAAAATCAAAAAGTAAGTTGAAATATTTATTTTACTCTGTTATCATTACCAGGCCCTGCAAAAATGGGGAACGGGGTGAGCTGAGGGGGCTATATCCACTCCCAGCCCACTTTTTGCCAAGCGAAATCTTTTTTAGAAAAAGAAGAGAACAATTTTATCATTAAGTACAAAAATTTGTCCGTTTTGGCCTATGAAGGGTTCTGTAAATTGAAGAGTCGCTTTTAGAGTCACCTCACTATTGTTTCGTACCATAGGCCCTAATTCACATACAGAAAGGTCCTATTTCGCATTATTCGAGCTTTCTATAGAAACGCTTGTTACAAGTGTTTGATTAAGCAAGCCAAATATTGTCTCGATTTGTCGTTCTTCCAAACACTTATAACAAGCGTTTCTATAGAAAACTCGAATAATGCGGAATAGGACCTTTCTCTTACTCAATTTCACGATTGTTTTTGAATATTAGCTATAAGCAACATTAAATCCACTGGTTTTGGTACTTTTGTTTTTCAGTTACATTATCACACATCAGGGACGGCACGTTTGAAAACATTTTTCTCAGACATAAACCCGGACGATGATTGGGACTTATCTGTCGCATCTTTAATAGAGGTAATTTTTTTTGTTTCGTGGTCTAACACTAAATTATTAGTTAATGGGAATAATGGATTTGTTTATTGAGAGCAAGCTACTATATCTTAAAGGTTGAGAATAGTCTGCGGACTAACTATCATCCTCCTTTAAAATAATTTCTCATTTTTTGATAACCACCTTCATTTTGAGAGTGTCATCTATTTATTTTCTGTATATTTTTCTTTTAAATTCTTGATTTCTATAAAAAAAATTCTTTTCACTAGAACGTCGAAAAGATAAATAAAGAAAACGAGAAAGAAGATGCATTGCAACGGTTAAATAATGAACTTGTTTTGTTTTATCGACCAAGACAATCAGCCATCGAACGAAACAACTACGACCACTGGTAAGTAAGCCTATAGTTCATAGACATTTTTAAAATTTTTATCAATCATTTTCACGTTTTCTTTGGTATGCCAGAACTTGGAGATTCGCATTTGCGTTTATCGCGCCTTTGAAACCTTGGACATTTAGAAAAAGTAAGAAAAAGTAAGAAAAGCCAAACTGAATATACACGAGGTCTAATTCATAGTAAGACATTTCAGGAGTAAAATACCGTTCGAAACTTATGTTTGGCTTGTGTTTAAGAATCCCTAATTCTTATATTCCTAAAAAAAGCACTAGAGCTTTCAATTCGCCCCGATCAGTAACTAGGCTGATGTTTGCAGAGTACGAATTAGCGACTCGCACTTCGCAAAATGCGAACCTATTTTAAGTTTTAGCGAAGCCTTATCCAAGAAAAACAGCAAAAATGCGAAGCTTTCTTCAAGATTTACTCAGCAACAATTTTTAAGCAAAACAAAGTTCTTTAAAAGCATTTAAACTCTATTAATAACGTTAATTTAAGATCGCAAACTCTATAGATTTCCTTCGCGAATTCACTGAAATTCTTCGCAAAACTCAAGAAAAAATTGTAAAATATAGAATGTTTCGGCACTTAAAAAAAAAAGATTCAAAGTAAGTATAGTGATATGAATATTTCTATTTTAAGAGAATCTTGTAATTTTTTAGTTACCAAATCATTTGTGAATATGTTGATAAATTTGTTACGAACTCAATGGCACTGAGACAAAAACTTGCATTACCAGAAAAAGACTTAATCCTGAAGCAAGAAGGTAATTTTATTTACTCCTCTTTAGATCGACTATAAAGTAAGTAAACACTAAACAAAGCTCGTGGTTATTGTAGAGCATGGTGACATCTGAGCTGTTCATTGAAGTGGTGATGTAGCATGGGTGTTGGTCTCACTCCCTTATAGTAATTACGTGCTGGCTGAATAAAGGCAACTGTAAAATTACAATAAGGACTGCTTTACATACTCATACACACATTAGTATTAGGTTTCAAGCTACACTGTGCTCCTATTTTATTTGGTACCATAATTCCTTACTTGCTTTTGAAATTTTCACACCCTCTTTTTGATTATAATGAGCAATTTGTTTTGGTAGTTGACGAGCTAACCATGTTTTTACACAGCTACACAGCAAGGGAAGAAAAATCGAAAAGTCATCGAAGCACAGAAGGCAACTCGTGAAGCCAAGAGCCCGAACAAAAAAGATGCGACTCCCACGAAAGCAAAAACACCCAGCAACAAAGACAAAGCAAAGCGTCAGTAAAATATTTTGCCCGGCTAAATATGTTTATGAGATACCGTTTTCGTTTTTGAGTGCTACTGATTTTCTTTCAGTGTCTTCTTCGCACTTGTTTTCGTGTTTTTACACCGGTGTAAGTGTTTATATGAGAAAACACGAAATTTTTACACCGGGTGTAAATCTCAACTCGGTAGATAGCACCGAGTTGAAATTACCACCGGTGTAACTTTCAACCCGCTTTTAACTCGCCTGTACATGTAAACAGTTTAAGACTGTTCTACTAACACCGAATTGAGTTCACCTCACCTCGGGAGGGTTGAAACACTCATGTAAACGTGGCCTTAGAATAGATCTTCTGTATGTATAAGGAATACAACAGGGCTGGTGTTTCAAATACTTATTTTGGCTATCACAACTGCTTAAGTCTTTTTTACAATTGTGGTTATCGTCTGTTTAGCTGAATTAATGTTTTTCTTTTCTCTCTTTTCTAGCTGAAGTCACATTATCAACTAAGGATGACGTTACAAATGATCAAGAGAATGTATGTTGCTTTTAAAAGAAATTTCAAACTGGTCAGATATAGCCAAGGAACATGTGCCTGGAGGTCAAAGGACCGTAAAAAAGGCAGCGACTAACGGGAAAGCTCTAAATGGAATCAACAATCTGATATAAGCATCTTATGATCGTGTCTTGGTTAAAAGTTTTCGTTGGATTATTATTGAATGGAGTCTCGCGTTCTTAAAATTATTTGGTTTAGTTTGATTCTTTGTCTATGGGGCGCTCTCATTTTGAACTTATGTTTACTGAACTTGTAAGGAAAAATACTATATTGTCACAAGGCAAAATACTGCTGCTTTAGTGTTTGTGTAGGCATATATGATATGCAGACTGAACGTTCGGAGTCTTTGAATGAAGTGTTTTGTAGTGTAGATTAGACTAAACAAACAAGAATGAAATTCATGACAAGCTTTTTTTAGCCCACTGCTAAAACTTTCATTTGAGCTGTATACGTTAGTGACACAAGGAAAGAATACACATAATTATTTGTCTTTTGTTAATCTCAATCTCAATTTCCTTAAACTCTCCTTTTCTATGATTAAATAGGCTTTAAATTATCACGAAAACTAGTTTATTCTTAAACTTCTCTAATGCTAATTTCTCAAAAAATTGAGACTCGATTCTTAGCCCAGGTATGCTTTATACTTACAAAAAGTTAGTGTATTCGCAATTTTATTTCTTAGTGCGTCTCTAGGTAATCTCAATAAAGCTATGAGGACACTAGATTAGTTTTATTAGTGTCACCTACACAGCAGCTTCCGATAAAATTTCGCAACAAAACACTTGCAATTACAGCATTTTTTGTTCATGTTGCAATCGCATGAAAAATGTTCTAATGTAAACCCTTAGCGTAAGTAAATCACAAGTTAAATTAACAACGAATGAAAGATTCGTTTTTTTTGTAGCGAACGACCGTCGCAACTGACGATACGCATCATGTGAACTACGGGAAATATTTGGAAAAGATGTATGGACAGGTAAGTCCATGTATAATAGGGAGGAAAGTTCATCAACAACTTATTATTGTATCATGTTTATATGTTTTGAGATGAGTGAAATTCATAGCCGATTTAAAGGAAAATCTAGCCTGTACCAGACCGCTGTACCGGTACAAAAAACCGTTTATTGAGTATGGGACAGGCTAGAAAGATCTTGCTCACTTGCCTTGTTTTGGAAGAAAAGTTGGTCCATTTATCGGTCGCCTTATATATGTTAATAGTTTATTTTCCATTTAAAAGTTTTTTTGCACCTAAAATACTGAAAACGGTAGTCTGCGCAAAGTGCTGATTGATTCACAGGCTACTTAATCTAATAGAAAATAGCCTCTTTTCTGGCCACAAAATACCCAGTTTTCTTACGGGACTTTATGGTTATAATGCAATGCTTGAAATTAACTACACACAAACATGATTCATCGGGTTTTGATACCTACAAAAATGACAAGAAATGAAAGCATTGAAATTTGAGAATGTTTTTTCTCGAATGTAAATACTGGATTACTGTATTTAACTCTTTCGAGCTTTCTTATCCCTCAACTCAGGAGAATGTAAAAATTGTTTAAATCTGTCGGTATTTTGAGTATCCCGAAATACATTCAATTGATCTCGGATGTTCATGTATGCCGAAATAATCTTAACTACTCTAATTACCTATAATTATATCCAAGTAATTGTTTCAATTTAGCTTTTGTGATATTGTTATTAATGCTAGGCATGTTAATGGATCATTTTTGAGAGCGTCGGAGAAACTGCTCATTATTTTAATGCTGGTTATTTTTAGACTTTTGTGACGTTTTTTAATGTTATGAATGTTACTGGGTCCTACGGGAGAAAATATTGGGAGAGATTTCTCTTAACTCTTTCATTACCTGCCATCAGCAGGGCGGGTAGTCAAAGTACAACTTTTTAAAGGCCTTATATCTCAACAACCAAGCATTTTTAGACCTTGGGACCCAGTTTTTCTGAAAGAACGTTTAATTTCGAGTAAAAATAGCTTATTTTAAAGCCGCCCTACCCTTTGCGGGCGAGACAACGACAATTATCATTTATTTTTTTCTCAAAATGTACTGTTTTCTCGGTAATAAAAAGCTTAAAAATTATATTTTTTCTCTTAATAGCCATTCCTTGGTCAATTTTCTGAAGAAAAAACTAATTTTCAACCAGAAAATCTGTTTTCATGACTTTTTCAATTTTTCATTCTTTCTCTTTAACCCTTTTATTACCTGTCATCCGCAGGACGAGACAATGCTCGAACATTTGATCAATCATTTTTTTCTCAAAATGTACGGTTTTCTCGGTAATGAAAGGGTTCATTCTGATTACTTTTTCTAGGTTTACGTTTGTTTACAAGACATGGCTGATGATATTGAATCAATACTTTCCATAAATCAATAATTTTGTTATTATTGTTGGCAAAGATTATTGTTTGGCCCTTGTCAACCATGTAATTGCCACATGATGATTTTTAACTTGCATTGAAGGGGTGTGCGAAAATTTTTAAAAATAATATATATATTTTCGTTATGTATCTAAATATGTAAATACTGGAATAATTTAAGAGTGTAAATTTTTGTTTGATATTGGTATCGTTTTTTTTTGCTTTTAAAGTACTTCGTAACCAGTCAGAAAGTGTTCAAAAGTGCCCAGGGTAAATCTATTTTGAAACATTTTTGGTCCAAATTTCTTGATTTGACCCTAATTCGATCACGCACTATCTAAGAATAGTCCTTTTTCAACTTTGTGTGTACTGAATTTGAAGGAGAAAAGGAACACCTTGTAACCATACCAAATCTTTAAAAATGATATATATTATTTTTTCTCATGTATAGCATTATCTTTGTTGTGTCTAAATAAGTAAATACTAGAATAATTTGAGAATGTAAATTACGTTAGTTTGATATTCTATGTAAATAAATTATAATTTATGGATGATATATATTTTTAAAAATTGATGGTAATGTCATGTTTAATTGAATTGGTTAACATAATCTATAACAACGCGTTCTATAACATATTATTGAAATTGTTTGTAAAGTTTCCAAAAAGTTTTTTTCCACTTTTTTATACAAACTTTGGATGTATTTTCATGGTGGTGTCTCTATCATGGAATTATTGTGATTATCATCACAATTATTTTCTCACGATAGTCTCTTAACCCTTACCGCCCAAGCCATTTTTTTCATATGTTCACTTTTCTCGACAATAACTAGCCGCTCCCTGGTGCTTGGGTTGCTGAGCTCCCAGGTTCCTTCCTAGTCCATTAAAAATCTAATCGAATTTTTGTATCACGGACTGGTCCGCGAATGGGCCGTTAAGGGTTAACAGTTCTTTTTAAACTGCTTGTCTTCAGTTCTTTGGAACTGTTTATCAATGAACTGCCTTCTTGGAAATACATGCAATAAACCTCATGGCACTAACAGTGATTGTTATTTGTCACCACCAAAAGCCTCGTGGAAGTATCAAAATCGAAACCCCTTGAGGTTTAAATTCATCGTCTTAATTTTCCACTTCAGTCTATCCGATAAACCGTTTTGATTTTTTTGCCCTACACATGGTCTATCGTCAGACGTCCAAAAGACCAGTAATTTGGAAGACTGGAAACGATAAACATTAGAACTTCGATTGTTATAAATAGTCAACGCTGATTGGTTAAGTGTGCGAAGCATAGCGAAGTGATTTGTTCTTTTTCCCTATTGTTGCTGATTCTGTTGTTATGGTAGTAATAGCTACTGCGCATGCTATATATTTTACGATTTTGACATACTTGGTTTTGGACGTGTCCCGATAGACCAGGTGTAGGGCAAAAAAGCCCGGAGCGGTATATCAGATAGACTATCATCATTGATCCAATTTCTTTCAGCATAGGCGATTCATTCTTACTCGTGTTTATTTTTAGTGCTAATGAAATAGTCTGAAATGGCATCGGCTCGAAGAAGAAAAAATAACGAAAAGAAACGTGTTACATTCGATGACGGCTATTTTGACGATTCTACAGACGAAAGATTCAATCCAAGAGATTTTGTACGAAAACATAAATTTGTACTAGTGATTTTGGTTTTATGTTTGGTGATTGTATGTTTGCGATTTTCACCGCCACCGAGTTTACCAAGAGAGGTACAATTCTGGCATGATAGTAGTTACCCGTTCAAGTTTCGTAATTTTGAGATATTTTACCAAGATATTTCTCGATTAACCAAACCTGTCTCGACAGCCCCTGTTCTTCTCATCATCCATGGGTTTCCGACCAGCAGTTACGATTGGAAAGACTTAATTCCTGATCTACATAAAAAATTTCCACGTATAGTTATCCCCGATTTGTTAGGATTCGGGTTCAGTGATAAACCGATTGGGCATAGTTATACAATAAGTGAACAAGCAACCATGATTGAAGAGTTGTTGGTTTTCTTAAAGATAAATGATGTGCATGTATTGGCTCACGATTATGGAGATACAGTATTGCAAGAGCTAATCGCTAGATCCAACGAACCAACCTACCACCTGATGTTTAATATTAAGAGTGCTTGTCTTAGCAATGGCGGAATTATCCCTTCTCAACATAGCCCAATACTCATCCAGAAGTTATTGACTGTGCCTGTGTTACGAAATGTTTTGCCCTATCTCACAAATCGTTACATTTTTTCCTCGAGATTCAGCTCAGTGTTTGCCCCGAATACCCGACCAACTTCGAAGCAGTTGCAAGAATTTTGGTCGATTATTTTATATAAGCGAGGCCACATGGCCACTTCTTCAATCTTAGCATATATGGCTGAACGACACGCCAACGAAAAACGATGGGTAGGGGCGTTACAGGAAACAAACATTCCTTTACATTTAATTTACGGACCGTTGGATCCGATCAACTCTCCAGACGGATTCCTGGTGACTTACAAAAAACTAATCCCTCAATCCACTGTTTCTGTGCTGGAAAACATCGGTCATTACCCTCAATTAGAAGACCGTCAAGGCTTTATAGCAGGCTTCAATAAATTTTTACAAAGAGTTGAAGATGAATATTATGTTTTATAATTTTGTATAATTTTCTCTTATAGTTGTTATATGTTATATCATATATAGGGTTATTTAATTTTGCATTCACTTTAAAAGATAACGGTTGTTACGATTATTAACTACTAAAAATTTTTTCTTACATCAATATTAGTTTAAAGACATTTTTAAATTAACTTTTCTTATCAACATAAGATACAGTTTTGATACATATTTAACTTTTTTTTGGTTTAATTGTGAGAAATCTAAAGCTTTTTTGTTCACAAAGACCGGAATGCGTGGAAAGTAATATCAGAATTACTTGCAAACAACAAGGCGCGATAATTGATACTTTTGATTATTATTAGATCAAGATTAATTGAAAATTAACCCTTTAGCAGTAAGTACAATGTACATTTTTGAAAACAAAACTCTTCAAAGTTTCCTTTAGTAAGTGGAGGTATTGATCTTCGAAAAAGTTAAGGAGTTCGTTTACATATCCTTACGCTATTTAAAGCCAATTCAACGTAAGAATTTGCTTTTTCGTACAAATTTTCAACAAAAAAGAAATTGCGCGAAAATGTTTACCTTTCAGGTAGTGAAACTTTCCTTTTACGTCAGAAGGTGTATGTTAAATACAAATCTACAACTTCATTTCGATACATTAAGTTTACCAAGTAACTTTTTTTCAATTTTATATATATTGGTTTTAGTGTTATGAATTTAATCATATGAATTAGTTAATAGCAATATTTTAAAATTATTTGGAAAGTGTGATTATTGACCTTAAAGCAGATATATTTGCGTTCAGAAATTTTTGCAAATAAATTTTGCTTTGTTTTAACAAAAATTCTCCATGTCACAATTTTGGGTAAAATATTTGCAAATTTACGAAAATGAAAACTATTTTGTTTTGAATTATGAATCATGAAATTAAAAACTTGCAAAATTTTCTGCCTTTAAGATAGATAATATTTGACAAAAAGCAGTTTTGTGATAGAATTTAAATTTTTTATAATTTAACAGTTACATAACTAGGGGAAATTTTTAAAACTAAGGATATTTGATATCATTTAAAAAAAACCAGTTGCTAACCTTGTTATTTCAGAGGATTGTATTTTAGTATTTTGAAAAAAATCCTGATAGCTGATGAAAATCTTTTTTAAACACGTTCACTGCTATCTTCAAAAATCACAAAAATTGCATTGCAAGTTGAAAAATGTCGTTTTTTAAAAGTTTCGAGGACCGTCAAATGGCTACAACTGCTCTAAAATTGACATATGAATGTTCCAAACGATATCCAAATTCTTCTGTAGAAAATCTTTCTTGTGTAGAGGTTATTGCTCTTTCAATTTGGTTCGGTATCTTGACTCTAAATGAGGTGCGGACTTGTTAAGATGCGAGATTTCGAGTGTGTTTCCAGGCGCCCCCGGGTTATGGTATAGTTTTTATCTTTGTATTACAAAATTAGTATTAATTTGTATTATTTTTATAAGAAGAATTTTAGATACGAAACATATTACTAAAAATAGTACCCAATTCTAATACTCTCATAATCAGAAAATTTCGCGGCAGGATAGAATTCAAGATAATTCGCGGGAAGAAACTTTCGCAGTTTTAACAGAATACAAGAAAAACATCAGTCAAAATTCCGATAAAAAAAAGCAACAAATTTTAACTTTTTTAAGCGATTTGATCGCGGAAGGCTAATTTGGAAACATTTTACTGGATTAGACGTATTTCACGGATTTCCTGGCTTATTTCGCGCAAACTGACGGCCAAAAATCGCGGAACTGTGAACCTTCCGTGAAAGTTTCTTCCCTTAAAATAACACTTGTTCTGTGTCATCGAATAGTAGTCTTAATAGGCTTTTCCAACTCAGTCAGGAATATTCTTAACTTGAAATTCAATTATTCGCAAGCTCTAATTTTCTACATATAGGTCTTCATTGTTTCTACAACTATTTTATTTGGTCTTCTGAATTTGTTCTAAAATTTCTTAATCTTGTGTTTCCAAAATATTCAAACTCAAAAACCCAGCCTCAATGCTCTTATACAGTATATTACATTTTGTACAGCCACTCATTCATTAAGAGATAATAAAGGGCAATTATACCCATAAACTTATATTTTGTGTGAGGCATATAGCTAGCTTATCATTCATTTTAGGGAATTTTCATAAGAAAAATACCCAAATCATGTCTGCTCGGACGCTACAAGCCGCTAAGAAAGTAGTTCGGAAGGAGTTGAAAAGCAGGTTACGAAAGATGAGCTTAGAGGACAAAGTACATCAATCAAAGGTTATCACAGAAAAGCTTTTTTCATTGGAAGCATATCAAAACAGTCGGTCAGTATCGTTGTATTTAAGTATGCCTTCTGAAGTGCATACTGAAGATATTATGAAGCATGTACTTGAAAGTGGTAAAACTTGTTACATCCCGCATTATACAGCTGATAGTATGAAAATGGTACTTTTACGTGATCAAGCCGACTTTGATTCGCTCCCTCTCACTTCATGGAACATTAAACAACCTGCTGATAATGATATCAGGCCTGATGCGATAGATCAAGATGGCTTGGACATTATCGTGGTCCCTGGTCTTGGTTTTACACGTTCAGGTTTACGTCTGGGTCGTGGTAGAGGGTACTATGACACGTATTTTCGTAAATATATTGAGAAATTTCAGAAGCGACCTTTCTTAGTAGGATTAGCATACACTTGTCAATTAATAAATGAATTGCCGGCTGATGAGTTTGACGAAAAGTTGGACAAAGTATTGTACTTGTGAAAGAAAAGAATATTTACGTCTTATACAAATTACCTCACAAGAAGAAAGTGTTTGCGGAAGAAACTTTGATTTTTGGGGATGTTGTCCAATCCGCAAAAACTTGAAAGCCGTCAATCGCAAAATTATATTTTCATACTTTTGAATATTTTATAGTGTATTTTGGTATATATTCTAAGAAAGCAAGTTGTGGGTACCATATTGCCCAAAAAACGCCCGCCTAAATTATTCGTCGTCCGAAAGTGACGAAGTCTCAATTTTTGAAATCTTCATTTTGACATCAAAATTATACGAATTATCGCTTCTGTGTTGTTTTGAAGCCATAAAATATTTTTAGTTTGAAAGCATTTTTCGCCCCAAAATTTCGTCACCCGCGGAAAGTTTAGGGCCGACGTTTTTGGCTGATAAGGTACTTTGGGAATATTTCTATCGCAAAAGTCTCTTGGCCGTGGAATCGCACG
>JAUBWS010068967.1:0-14143 GCA_032270445.1 Darlingtonia californica
GATAATGACTTTTTAATGACTTTTAATGGCATTTTTCTCTCCTCCTGTAAGTGCGACCTACCTCTGGATACGCCAATAACTAATCATTTTCATTCCCGGCAGCACTTGTAAGGGAATTGGAATAACATTAATTGGTGGTTTTTCCTGGTTAGGGTATGGGAGTAGCTTAGAACTCCCAATCCAGTGTGTTGTTCACTAAGCCACTGATCCAAGAAGAATAAGTCAGTATACTAGATTATTGCGTTTAGCTATGTCGTTGAGTGAAAATGTCCTCATTTAACTGGATTCTTACCTGGGTTTTCTTGGTGGTTCTAATTGACCTGCTATACAAAGATTTGGAATCTCTAAAGCTAATAATATCAAATCCAAAATTTTTAAACTATTGATGTACTTTAGTTAATGTACCTTAAGGCACACATTTAAAATGGCTTGTAAACACACACCTGAAAGTTTTTCAGGTAATTTATGGATATCTTGTAGAAATTTCAAGCAATGGCATACCGAAAATTTCGAGTACAGTTAACCAGTCAAAATTTGACAGAATAAATCAACATTTGCTTGTTGTTAACTGATGAACAAAATTTCTTCAAAAGCAGCACTGCCCTTAACTTAACATTTTTAGAGACTTCTTGAGTTTTTGTTATTGTTTTATACTATTCGAAAAAAGGAGAAGAGATAGCTCTAAAATTTTGGGTATGTTTGATCATTACCATTGACAAAGCTTGCAGCAATATCTAACAATTATAACTATATAATACCTAGATAATATATAGACATATATATAATTTGTATTACCTAGAGGTAAAGGTAATTGTTCTGTCAACCATGTTCTATAATTTGATTACAGAATCTTCGGTGATGCTTCGATCACGCTGTCCAAGATTATTGAATTAGGTGTTGTACAAGAGTTGGCTAAACAGCAACACGCAGCTGTCATTGCAAATCCAAACCTCAATCTGGGTGCACAAAGTGATTTGTTTTTTGGTGGTATACCGAGTGGTAAAAATATTCCGTCCGCACTTGGCTCGCGCACATTCAAAGGGTGCATGGAAAGACTTGAGTATAGTAAACAAACAATGGGCTTATGGAATTACCAGGTACATAATATTTCTGCGGTATTCTTATAATGCCTTAGTGAAAATTGTGGATTCGAATGTTTATGTTATTAATCTTAGTACAAGATGTTTAACCGCTGCTCGGTTAAATTGTTCTGTGAAAAAAAACTCACCGGTCAAATCATGCACAAGTCCTGTTAAGACTAGTTTTATCCATCGCTAAGGTGTTCGTACTTCATTTCACGTTATGAAAAGCTGCTAACTTACTCAGCTATAATTGTGTAAAATGATAAGTAGACTGATGATATATTAAATATAAATGGTTTCTTATTTTAGCGACTGTGACTGTTCTTTTGAGTAAAACTATTTTTAATACCTCTTTCAGGTTGCCAAGGATGTCGCTGGTTGTGTCAATGAGTATAGAGTATTATCTGAAGACGCATACACAATGAATGATGAAGACTCCAGTATTGATTTGGACATTCGACTACCACCTTCAGACGGTTTATCACGTATCGATCTTGAGTTTGTTACTCTCAGTAAGGATGGATTAATCTTTATTGGTACGGATCCTCCTTATATTCCTGGAGGAAATTTTGCCTTTGATTCGACACCGGCAAGTTTCTATGCCTTACAACTGGAAGATGGTTATCTGGTCAGTTTATTTAATTTTGGTGGAGGTTACACGAAAATCAAACACGAATCATTCGGTCGGGTGAATGATGGCAATGTACATAATTTCACGATGAGAGCGAAGGCACAGAAATTCGTTCGTGTATGGATTGACACGTCAACAAAAGGGGACAGGGTGGATGATGTTGTCATCACAGGGCCTGCCAAATTCATCGTCTCCGAAGCATACGCTGGACGAATTCCCATGGGTGCTTTTGTACCAAACGAGTAAGTTAATGATTTCATACCATTCGTTGTAAGCCTGTTTATGAGCCCATAAAACATACGGCACTATTTGAATGACCAAAAAGACTGCAGTTGTAACTTTTGTTGTTCTAAGTTCCCAATGTCACCTTGATGTTCAAACACGGTATTGTTGTGGCTGAGTTCTAACAACAAGTCACTGCATGCATAAGATCATTGCAATTAAACTTAACATTACAGTGTTGGAGTGTTAGCCAATAGCGTAGACAAACGCAATTTTATGGGTGCATGTTGCTTATGTTTAATCAAACGGTTTTTCCATGCTACTTTACTCTTCGTGAGTACCTTATTACACGGAATGTACATGGAAATGTATTAAGCGCGCTAGAAATTAACGCAATCACAAATTGAAGCGGACTGTTGAGGCAAACTTAGAAATGGGTGGTAATTAACGCGGATCGACGTTATTGTGCACCAAAGTGTGCAGTAATTAACGCGGTTGTCAGATTGAATTTATTCAATACAAAAGAAAAATACTCAAGAATGGTAGCCATGACGAAGAAAATGAAGATTTTGACGATGAGGAGGACTCAGAGGCAGAGAGAGAGAGGCGATGACAAATATAGAAATAGTTCTTAAGTTAATAAACTAACACCACCAGTCTCTGTGAGTTTATACTTGAGAAAAGTCATTAATTCTCTGCAGTAATAATCACAGGGTGAATCAACACAGGCCAGAAATTAATAGTGGTTTTATTAACGCAGAACAAAGCTATCCGCTTTAATAATCACACAGTGTTGATTTCGAGTAATAGGGTAGTTGAAAAAGCGTTGTAAACAAAGGCGCAAGTGTGATTTCAACTAAAAGATGACCTTGCAATGCCAAAACATTCGAAAGGACAGATTGACGTCAGAGATTCGATGAAATTTTCAATCACATTAACAGGGAAATAAAATCTCCAAATATATCTTATTTATAAACAACACTAACCTTAGGTTTGAACAGCATTTAGGATTTTGCCCGTTTTTAGAATATACACTCTTCAACCAATCAGAATTGCTTATTTCAAATTTTTGTATGCATGCATTTATTCTACCCAGACTGTGGCGAGCCGAAGCTGTAATGGCACCATTAAGCTGATCTCGGCCTGTGAAGTGTATACCCCATATTTCAAGGCAACGGACTCGTAATTGTATGGCTGAGGTTGTAGGTTCTTATCGAACGCAACCGCTATTACCCTAGGCGTAACAATCGTTGTTTTCGATATTTGCACAGACGCGTTATTCGATACTTAGAGTAACAGCAGCCGCGTGTGGGATCCGAACCCTCAACATCTATCACCCATGTATGACGAGACTGGCGCCTTGCCAACTGAGCTATCTACTCTCTTACTCTTGTTATTTGAAAGACATCATATTTGCTATAATTTTTTTATTAGAAACATTTTGCAAAACAGTTTCATTGGATCCATAAGAAAAATTGAAATTCGAAGTTGTCCCAATTGCGGAAGAGCAAGAAGTGGATTCAAGTACAATCTTGGCTTCGAAATACCTGTAAGTATAGAGCTTTGTTTTGTAATCCTGATAAAAACTACCCCTCTTGTATAAATTGGATCAAGGATAAGAAAAAATGCTGCCCTTTCCTATGGTATAGTTTGTTATTAAACTAATGAACGGTTAGACATAATTTTCTTGCTTTTATACTTCTCAGTATTAGTGTTGCTGAGATACAAGAGAAAATAATTCGATAAAACATCTAAGTTGAACTTCTTAGTTCTTTGGAAATGTCTATTATTTGAAGTACTTGAACCTTACGATTAACCTTGATGGGTTTTTGGCGCCTGTGACTCAAAAGCCATACCCTTAAAGGGACTATTTTTAGAAGTTTTAGAAGGTATTTGGGACCCTTAGTGAGTCTTTTTTTTGAAAAATGTGCTCTAACATTTCAAAAACTTTTCAAAAATTTGTTAAAATCGCAAGGTTATTGGACTTAACATTTCGTGATTTTGTGACTCTCAGCGGAACTCGGAATGGTGAAAAACATTGCAGGCTGCACGTACCCGTATTGTCTATAGGTTGAGTATCAGTTATGAAAATAGTACCTTTCGTTTGTGATTTGTATGTATTCAATTATTTGATTTTATAGTTTGGTCATTCCGCATCTTTCCCAACAAAGAATTCAATGATATCTGTCCCAGCATGCAGTATTAAAGCAGAAAATCCATTTGCCCTCAGCTTCCAAACTAACATTAAAGATGGTATTATGGTAGTTGCTAATGGACCTGTAAGTTGATGTTCAAAGCCATTTTAACTTGCTTTTCATGTGAAATTTGCCTTTCGTGTACAAGAATCAGGAATTATTATGCGTGTCAAAATCCATAAACAAATTGAAATGCAATAAACTAATACATCTTTTAACTGTATACAAATTCTGCAGTATTTCCTGCAAACATTCTTGGTGCTTTCTCTCATCCATAGGTCTTTTCAAGGGTTGCACTTAACCTATCAATATGCACTTTGTTTACGATAACCTCTGTAATGAGACTTACAATCCAGTTCACATATCAAATCAAGAAACCTTAACAGAATCTAAAAACATTTATTTACGCCAATCAAATTTTGAAAATAAAAAATTGATCGGTAATCTGAATGAAAAATCCTCTATATCTATAAAATTTTAATAACAAAAATTTACATCTACCTCTTGTACTAGTATTTTCAACGGCATTCATGTAACAACTGACCATTCTTACTCTTAATGAAAGTCTCATAACAATGCATTCCCTAAGAACCCCAATTCTCTATTTCTTTTCTATTTAAAAACAATATAAACATTTTCTTCTAGTTTGAAACTGAGTTGAGAATCAGCATGGATGATGAACAAGTGAATGTTATGTTAAAACAAGCCAACATTGAAACAGACCTTAAGAGTAGCATCACAGGTGGTTTGTCTGATGGAAAATGGCATACCTTAACACTGACCATTGAAGAAGGAAAAAGGTATGACATATACTAGTCTGTTGGAAAGATGCTTGTTGGAATACACGCTTTTTTATAAGAATATCTTAAGAATATGCCTAGGGTGGAAATCATATGCGTTTTGTCTTCTTTTTCGTAAGAAAGTGGATGTGAGACGAACAAGAACAGATAAGAGACACATTTTAATTGCAATATAATTAATAGAACGTCTTCAATACAAATCAGGGCGTTTCACGTGCACCACACAGCATGATTAAGTAAAATAAACACAAGTTCTAATTACATCCTAATTATAGCAAAAACGAAATCAATGATTAAGGTTACAATAAAATATTTAACCCTTGATTTGTAGATGAAATTAAGAATATTTGAGCCTGGACAAACTTTGCGTATTCTTATATAAAAAGCGTGTATTAATTGTTTTGCGTTCGTACCACGAATGTGTCAATCACAGGTCTGAGACCACAGTCTGTCTGTCTGTCAATTTGCAATTTTCTTTGGGCAGGTACAAAAAGAATAATGCATAACACATAATGCATAATGCATGATATCTTAGCAACTACATACGCTATAGACTTAATTATGTGATCAGTTTTACAGACCAGAAACAGTTTTTTGGTCTGTAAAATACACACTGATTATATGATTTTTTCACATGTTGTATATTTTGATATATCTACCTATTACCAAAATTTCAAGTCAAAACGACAAACAGATTATTCAGCATTTAACGTTTTGTTCTGTAAAATACCTACCGGACAGGTGACAGAACTGAAATTTTTAAGATCGACTGACACTGACATTACAAAGTGTTGGTCAAAATTTAAAGTCCTTAGCTTTTGTAGTTGCTTAAATATTTTGATTTTTATGCCTTATGCATTACGCGTTTTGTACCTGCCCATTTTCTTTAGCTTTATTTTCACTTTTCAAAAATATCCAAATATCTGATTCTCATAAATTCCCGCTGTTAAAATTTATTTTGGTCCCCTGAAATCAATAAAAGACAAAGATATAGTCAGTAGTACAATGCTGTTATACAATTCTCTTTCAAATTTTTGTGTTGTTTGTTTACAGTTCTGTTCCCAAAAATCTTTTCTCATGAAATTCTTGAAGACTTTCAGTGTTTTCGTTTTACCTCAAAAAGAATTTGTTTCTTAATTTTGAGCAGTTCGACTTAGATTCAAATTTAACTTAATTTCTCTTCTTGGATTCATTTGATTCTCCATTTGTTTACAATAATTCTCCTTTTCCCCAAGAATTGTCCAGATTTAATTTTGTTGTACCTTTATTTTGAAGCAAAATAAACTATCAAGTAATAAACTGTATTTCATTCGAATCGTTTTATAGAATCACCTTGTATCTTGGTACAGACCATGGTTTAGTTTCAAGCTCTAAACCACTCCCATCTGACATTGTTTTGGAAAGAAAGATGTATTTCGGAGGCCTCCCATCTCTTACTAATGGCTTCGTTGGAAACATCCGACAAGTTTTCATGTGCGGAAGGTAGGTAGTCAGTACGGATAAAACAAGTCAATTTTCCTAAAAGATTAAGAAAAAGAAGTCAAGTTTGTATACTTTTCGTAGTCACTCTTTCCTCCTTTTGATTTCAGTCAACTCGACTTATTTATTGGTGAAGTAAAAAATGATGCTGTAATTGGAAGTGCTTTCCTTACTGCTCCATTAAATGCTGCTTTGCCACCTACAACTCCTCCACCAACTACAACAACCGCCTCTACTACTACTATGACAACCACAACACCCACTACCACCACAACTACAACAACTACAACGACAACGACGACACCTGTTCCTGAGACAACAATAACAACTACGACTTCTACGACAGAGAAACCGACAACAAAGGTGACAACTGAGAAAGTAACTACAACTCAACAGCCAACTACAACAGAAGATTCTATCAGTCCCATCAAAGATTCAACATCTGGTCCAGCAACTACTGAATCCATTACAACAGTAAGTTCTACAACAAAAGAATCAACCACTGCCGAATTGAAAAAAGTTACAACTGCAGCTACTACTCCTGAGCCTGAAACCACCACTTCTGAGCCATTAACCACCACGACTGAGGCTGAAACAACTACTCCTCAGTCTGAAGACACTACGTCTATACCTAAAACTACCACTCCTGAGCCTATAACCACTACACCTGAACCTACAACCACCACTCCTGAACCTACAACCACCACTCCTAAATCTACAACCACCACTCCAGAACCTACAACCACCACTCCTGAGCCAACAACTACAACTACAACTACTACAATCGTCACTCCTGAACCTACAGCAACCACTCCCGAACCTACAACCACCACTCCTGAGCCAAAAACAACAACTCCTGAGCTCACAACCACCACTCCTGAACCTACAACTACAACTACTACAACCACGACTTTAGCACCGACAACAACTGCTGCTCCTAAATGCTCATCAAAGTTGAAACCAGTTGATCAGGCTTATGGTTTTGGAATGGAAGCAGAAAGTTACATTGAGTTTGGAATTATGAAAGGAAAATTAGACCAAAAGTAAGGTTAAAGTTATTGTAACGCTCAACTTAATGAACAGTTTTTTTAAAACAACCAATATATTTGTTGTTTTTCTTTTTTGTTAGATCTCAATTTGAATTTTCATTCTACACAATGGAAGCAGATGGAATATTGTTATCAGTGAACATGAGGGGTCCTTTTGATTACGAAGGCGTCTATTTATCAGATGGTAAAGTTAACTACATCTTTAATGCAGGAACAGGACCTTTGGAGTTGGCAACACCAAAATCATACAATGATGGAAAATGGCATAAGGTTCTAGTCAGTCGATCGAAAACTAAAGGTACTTATTGAATCCCGGTCACTGTATCTCGAAATAGTTTTAAGAACAACGCTGAAAGTATCGTTTGATTTATTATAAAAACGGAATGGACTTTCTATCTCAAAGTTTTTGATAAAGTGAGGAGCACCGAAGTTGCTAAAGAAATTTCTGTCAAAAACTCTCAGAGCATCAAGCAGACTTAGGAAAGAGTGTTTCCGTAGAAAATTTTACTTATCAAATATTCTTCGAAACATCAAAAAGCAGATACATGAGGACTCCGACTTTTGCATTTGATAATTTCTAGTTGACAATTTTTCCCAACGTTTATTATAGGGTATTTATCTATTGATGGTTCATTGGTTGTAAACGGAGCATCAAAAGGAGGAGCATCATCTGTCAATTATATTGGAAAAGCTTACTTCGGTGGTGTACCTACTGGTGCAATGGTTCCCAATCAAATGAATGTGAGTATTTCCATTGTTTGACTAACTTTAACTAACAAACAATACGAGTGCTTCCTGGACCCTGGGTACTCAATCTCTTGAAACTCTGTGACCAATGCATCAATGAGCGGAAGTTATCAAAATTTTGAAAATTTCGACAGGATCGGTTCCTGGTTTTATCAAATAACAGCGAGGTTAAACAAGGCAAAATCTACGACGTACTGGCAGCCTAACTTAGACACAGATCGATTGTTCTGCTGAAAGTTTCTTGGCCTGCTAATTTCTAGAACGGCTGCGCAACATTTTACGTCGTAGATTTTGGTTAACTTAAAGGTTGGCTTAACCTCGCTAATGCAGATGAAGAGAACTAAGCAAATACCAATGGCTGACGAGATTTCAATAAATCGTTAACTACGCACTCTAAAACAATAAACATTTAAAATGCCGACCTTGAGTTTTGTTAACTCCCCGCGTAAGCAAGGAAGTTTTTAAAATGGGTAGATTTTTTTATTCCGTCGAGGCTAGTTGCTGGCGACTTGTTAAACTTTTCTCCGTGTTTGAGGGATAAAGGCTAGCGTTTTTTGTCACTGTATGCGAACTGAAGCGACGGGTAGATTAGCAAGGTTTTTCTGATGCGATACAACATGATTCTGATGATTTTAAATGAAACTCTTTTTCGTTGTAAATTTATTTGCAATGTTTCGGTCATCAGGCTTCAAATTCAACTTTTTATACTTGTTATTTTTTTATATAATAGTTAATTTAAGATTCTCTTTTTTTCTTTCATGAAAGCATGGGAAAAAATGTATCACTATTCATAAAATTCAGTACCGAAAGTTTCTTAACTCTTTCGAAGCTCTAGCCTCTGGTTTTTTATAAACGGGTTGCTTATAAAAAAAACACGTGTACTCCTTATAATATAATCCATGACTTTTGTATGACTGGCCTGAGACTGAACGCCCGCCTCTCTTTGGCGAACACTAACAATGAGTCGCTAGCAACAAAATTACAGTTAGTTATTAAAAATTATTATTCATTTAAACAAGAATATCAAGTCATTGAAAGGTGGTATGAAGGACTTCAAGTCATTTGATGAAGCATTCGTCGTACCAGCCTCAAAAAAAGGAACATCAGAAGCTTACAGTATTGGACTTTCATTGATAAATGCTGTCACCATTGGAACAAATGGTGGTTACGCTCAAAAATACAGTAAGTTATGTGTCCATCCTTTGCTGGAAAATAAGTAAATTTTATTCGGAAAAAATGTCGTATTTTCCGATTAGCTTAGGGAGAGGAAAGCCTGGGAAGAGTAGTTTTTGAGTATTTTCCCAAAATATAGGCTATTTAGTTCAGACGTATGTATTCAGATCGTAAATATCACTGAAGGAGGTCTGTTTTGCCGAAACTTGATAATATTTTACTTCGAAAAAGCCAAATACCGACTTGGAAGTTTGACGAATCATGAGCATGCATTGTTGTCATCAAATTTAAGGATATTGACAATTTTCACGTTGTCGAGGAATTTGTTGGGAGGGGATGGGGTCTATGCATTAATGCAATGCCAATTTTTTTGGTTCGTGGCACTCGGTCCAGTTGATTGATGCCACTCTCTTCGTCTACAACGCATTAGTGTAATGATATTGAATCTGTAATTAGTGCAGTCGGTAGAGCAATTACCCGGCAAGCGCATCGTTGTAGATTCAATGCCAGCTCGATCCGTTATCTTTGTGGTAATTGGAAAGTGACAATAGTGTAGGATCTGTTGATTCATTGCATAATGTTTATGTAATTCAATAATTATTTTGTTTTGCCTTTTACAGAGTCTCTAAGAGTTGGACAAAAGTTCACAATTTTGTTTGATGTACGTGCAAGAGTGTCAGCAGGAACTTTGTTCCATGTTGAGGGTGGCGGTGATTATCTGACAATTACCATTGAAAAAGATGGCTCTATCAAAGTCATTTGCAACAATGGAGGAGGTGTTTTCTCTGTTGTATACAAACCAGAAACATCGATCTGCAATGGTGAATTCTACAGTGTTTTGTTGGAGAAACAAGAAAAAACATTGAAGTTATCTGTCAATGGTGTTATGACTGAACAAACAACAACCAAATCGTCATCATCTGCTGACACCAATTCCCCTGCGTATTTCGGTGGTCTCCCAGGTACTTACATTATATATACATTATCACTCGAGGTGCATTATTGTCTGTTTACAACATGTAACCTTTGTTTTCTTTATTTTTAGCCGAAAAGCAACCGAAAGGTTACGAGCCTTTCTCTGGTTGCATCAGTAGAGTTCAAATCAGAGGCGTCCCTGTTGATTTTATCAATGACGTCATCAAGAAAGGTTCCATTATGAGTGGCTGTGCTCGAGCTGACGCCTAAGCGAATGAAAGATTGGTTGACTTTTGACGCTGTTCGTAGATTATAAACGAATTTTATGATATGAAGTTTTTATTTTGTTAATTGAGCTTTAACATTAACCAAGTTCATTCGTGTTTACCTTTTATTATTCTCTATCTGTTTAGAAACAAAATTTTTAACACAGATAGATTTTCTTTCTCAAGATTGCATTCTTTCATAAGATGTTACTTAAAGCTTTTTCCTATTAGCCTTTTCAAGTCCGCAATTTCATAGACTGAGCCGAAAATTGTGAGTTATTTCCAGTGCGCGCCTCGCCATTCCGACTTTAAACAGCAATGTCATTTTAGAAAGGATTAGGTTTTAAAAGTAAGAGTTATTAAATAAGAGATATTCTTAGCTACATTCACATTCTTCGTTCACACATATGACGCCCATGAAAATTGCCCGATTTTTAAAACCCCTCTTTAAAATTTGTTAAATGGGTGGTGTATTTTCGTGGGCCGTGAATGTCAGACTTTTGTTATGATTGTAAGCAAGCTAGCTACATTTCTTTGATTCTGATTCTTTCCTTGATTCTGAGACCAAGTTGACTGGGTATTGGACTGATGGATTCTTCAAGTAAGCAAGGACTTTTTTGATTCATATTTTTCATACTTACATTTTATTATTCTTTTTAGTTATTAAATGAGCATTATAAAACATATTTGCAAGAATTTTCAACGTAAACAGCTTTTCTAAATAGCAATACAGTAGTTTCATAGCCGCATATTAAACAAAGCCACACTGTATAATATTTATGAAAGTTATTTTTAGTTTAAACTCATGTTTTGTTCAGGATTATAGGTCGAAATATTTTGCATTAATTATCTAAATTTAATGTGTCCATAGTAGAAAGTAGAATGTCATCTTGTCGGGGTTTTGCACCACGAAAGATTTGAAATTGACAAGTCATGAATTTGAATCAAATATCAAAAGTCAATAACATTTCGAAGTCGGGAAATATTTTCATCCAACACCCAATTTTTAGTACAGTGTGGCTATGGCTTAAGGTGGTATACCTCCATTAAAATGTGAAAATCTCAACTTTTTAATTTTCATGTAAACAAACAGTTTGATATATCTTCTTTCTATTTTGAACAATGAGCGTGAGTTCGAATTTCAAATGACCACAAGCAATGTAACTAAGATATTGCTGAAGTCAATTTAGCTATTAGCTTGCCGATAGTGCAACTTTGCAACCTTGCAACTTCCAAAAGCTTTGGAAGCGTAGAAGCTTCTACGTTTCTATGTAGCGGGAAGGCTATTCGTTTCGATTTCAAACTTAGTTTTAGACATCTTTTGGTTGAAATTTGAGTAAACTGTGAAATATTGTAATAATATCAACTGTTCACTAATCAAACTCGATTTTCTCGAAATCACACCTTCGCTACTTCAAACAGTAGTAGCACTTGAATGAGAAAATGAATTCAAACAAAACTTTACATGGAATGCTTTTTTCAAGGTTTTAGTTTTAATGGCGGCCTACCACCTGAGGTTCAATCTATATAGGGAGATAGTGAAACATCATATTCTGTACGATATTAACACCAATAAAATAATATTCTTTGCATCCTATTTTGTATTGTTATTTCCACATTAGAATCCTGATAAGTAAATTCCTTCATTCAAACGCGGCTTACTGTTTCATTTCATGTTTCACTCCAACCGCGCTATTTAGGACAATTCGCAGGAATTTATTTTTGCGGATCGAACCATTCTGAAAATTTTGCGATGGAAAAATTCGAAAAAAATTTGCGGGAATCAATTTCCTCCGATTGATCCACGAAAAATATTTCTTTAAGATCTTGCCGAAATGGTGCATTTTTTTTACTGGTCAAAACCAACAAAAAAACTGTTAAGCATTCAACGTCTTCTTTACTTTTTCTAACCGCACATAAACATTCACGACTTTTCGTCAAAAACATCAAAAATATTTCCGTCACTATCTTCCTAGCTATCATTTTCGTATTCACCATTTTTTCAACGAAAATTTAGCCTGTAAGGAGGGTACAGTATATGGCCTCCAGAATGTATGCCAAATTTCACATGGACATAGAAATCAACCATTCTGAAAATATCTTTATGCAAATGATGAATAAATACATAAGTTTAAAGTTTTAAAAACCTTTCATGGCAGTTTTTATCTTTAACAATTTAAAAACGAATATTTGTTACGTATTATTTATACAGGTATAACAGTTGTGATGGTCCTCAGAATGCAAGTCAAGTGCTTTGCTAGTATTTCTATTCTTACTGACGATGTCAATCTGACATTTTGCATGTAGGATATACTATACTGGATAATCAATTAATTAAAATTTGATATTTTTCAAAAAATACATGTCTAATCTAAGGGTAGGTATAGCTGGCTACTAAAGCAGGTAAATAATTTAAGCCGTGAAAATCATTTCTAAGACTTTTAAAAGTGGTTGGAAAATTTCTATCTAATACTTAGAAAAAACAAAAGAAAAGATCCCCATGTTAATTAAATACATCTCAAGTTTATCCTTCCTGCCTTTTAAAGGTGCCTAAACAACACTAACACATAGAGAAAGGTCCTATTCCGCATTTTCGAGTTTTCTATAGAAACGCTTGTCACACGTGTTTGTTTAAGCAAGCAAAATATTGTCTCGATTTGTCGTTCTTCCAAACACTTGTAACAAGCGTTTCTATAGAAAACTCGAATAATGCGAAATAGCACCTTTCTCATACTCCTAAATAAACATTCAGTTCAGGTATTGAACATAACTTCCAATGACAACTCAAAGTTCTTCTTAGCTACTTTCCAACATGCCAACTAATGTCAACATAAACATCTACTTACTTTACATCACTGTTTACTGGATAACTCACGTCGATCACTTACACCTCCCATATTGAAAGAAGAAAAGTTCGCTCGCGCACTCCGCGCGGAATTACTCAGAAAATCTACCTTATTGGGACACATTTTTTCGGGTATTTAATTTGGCGAATGGCCAAAATGGAATTTTTGACGAGGATTTAATTTGGCGATATAAAAAAGTGCTAAATTTGGCGGAGAGTTATTTAATAAAACAACGAGACAAAGTTTTTTAACAGCTTGAATAGTTTTTTAACATGAAAATAAAACACATATCCAAAAGATTTGAATTTCTAAAAGTAAACGAGTCTATTCTTCATCATCAATAGTATTCAAAATTCTCTTAACAATTGAAAACAGTTATTTTTAAACAAAATTTTGTTAAATTTGGAGAGGACTTAATTTGGCGAATGGTAATTTTTTTAAATTGTGGCGGGGATTTAATTTGGCGAATTTCCCAAAAAATTGCCAAATTTTATCCCCGCCAAAATTTGTCCTAATAAATACAATATAGTACATATTTTCGTCTATATTTTCGCGTTCGGATAAAGAGACGCTCTGCGTCCCGCTACTCTTTGCGCGTAAGTACTAATCACTGAATCTTATGAAACATCTACCCTCGATTCTCAACGCTTCTACTACGCCACGGAACGCAGGCTAAATTCTCTAAGGACTCAAAAAAGATCCAAATAATCTACTAAAAATTTGGCATGAAAAATCTTA
>JAUBWS010068978.1:1867-14143 GCA_032270445.1 Darlingtonia californica
TTGAGAATCTTTTACCCGTCTGTTTAGTAAAAACCACATTTTTTTTTGTCAAGCGATTTCAAATCAGAATGGGCCTATTTTAAAAGATCAGAATGGGAAATCATATTACTTACTTAACACTACAATAAGGCCTACAATACACAACAAATATACAGGCCCAACCTTCGCATAGTACTGAACACTGACTAATCACCAATTAACACAATTTCACTCTCTGGGAGTAGATAGATTTACGATATATCAATTTATCATTGTCAGTCAATTCCAGTCCTCTTAGAACACCTCTTAGAAATTTCCTCTGCCAAATGCCTCGAAGTGGTGGATTTCAACCCGTGATTTGCAGTAAGAAATAGAAAATATGGAGCCCAGCAGAATTATACTGATTACTAGAACTGAAATGTCGAATATTAAAGCTCGTTTATACTTACTTAACAAACTTTATACAAAATTGAGTGAAATATTTCCTAGATGAAAACAGGTTGTCTCTTATAACCGGTAATGATTGTCGCAAATGAGATATAATAGCCGTCACATATCCACTTTGGTCACCCACAGATTCTATACTTTGCCAGTGAACCTTAGGAAAAGAAAGTTGACAAATTTAAAGTTCCAAACGACTGATGTTTGGACTGGTGCTAAATAGCTATTGTATAATTTAAAAATTGTTTGACGGTTTAATCTGATACTTGATACTTTATTTAATTTTCACATGTATTAAAGTCTGCTTCAAAAAGGAAAAGAAAAAAACAACTTATATTTTCCTTTTCAATTATCTTAAATTTGAAACTTTTATGCAATATCATTATCATTCCACTGTGAATTACCTTTCTAACGAGCGTTTTTTCCCACAAGAGGGAACTTTACCCTGAGAAAAATGGACAAATCTAGCTACTGGCAATCTTTTTTAGACAGACTATAAATTTCGCGCAAAACCTTTTTCCCCCTAATTTCTGTAATAACTATTTTGCGCGAATGTACAAAACATCTCTACGAAGAAGGTACTACCGAAAGCGCCCCCTTCTTTTAAAAGCCGCTCGCGAATAAACACCCCCTGAAAAACTGAAATTATTTTATAAACACCCCTTCAAAAAGGGGACGCTTATTTGAAAGAGTACCATACTGGTTCACACTTATTTGCGTCTTGCGTCGGAAATGTCTGAAAAACAATAGAAATTGAATAGAAAGCGACGCAGACGATTAAAACTGGTTTGATACTTGCGCTTGCGTCTGCGTCACTTTCTATTCAATTTCTATAATGTTCAGGCATTTCCGACGCAAGACCAAAATAAGCGTGAACCAGGCTTTGAGAAAACATTAAAACTGCATCGTAAATAGTTTATATTTCTATAAATTTGCTCTTCTAAAACAGAAAACTATCGATGCAATCCTTGAAATGTGGATTTGCTGCCTAATTTAAAAAGAAAATTGACGATGCTGTAAAGAACACCTCGAACGTTCTTTCGTACGTTTTTCGTATTATCAATTTACTAACCTTGACCATAGCTGTAAGTGCCGGTTCACATGCATTTTCCAAGTCTTGCACCAGGAGTTGTATGGAGCTTGAAATAACTCTTAAAAAGAAAATTTTCCAAAATCGAAAAGATAACTTGGTAGTGTTTGTTCTGATTCTTCGTCAAATTCTAGAGTCTTTAATATCAGTTCTTACACTGATAGCTGAAAAATACTTACGAATGGAAAAGATCTTGTTCAGCATTCAAATCGATTTTTTCTACCAATTGAACATACACCTTCTCCTTTAGTTTGTCTTGAAGCTATATATCAAAACAACAAAATAAATAGATTATAAGGAGCGAATGAACATGTGAGTGAAGTATAGATAGAGACCAAAAGATTTTTTATGTTCGGCACGGTGGGTAATATTCCAGGATGGGCTTATGATAGAAACTTGAAATTTGGTATGAAGTTAGTCCTCAATAAGAGTATTGCAAAAATGACCTTTAAAAGTTCATGGTTACTTGATGACGCCATCACGTAAAATAAAACATGGAAAATACATACACATTTCTAAATGAGAATGTAAATAGAATGTAAGAGATTTTTTTTTCAAATCTGTTTTCTGTTTCAGAAAGCCAATAGAGTAAGCTTTCATAAGTAAGCCGTTAGATTTCAAAAATCATCACGTCCAGACTAGCTACAGCGCGCCAAAAACGTTAAGAATTAATTTGCCTATCAAAAGTTATGAGATCTCAAATTTTTAGTAAATTTACGCTATTTTTGCTAATATTTCTCAAATTTGGTTCAATAATTGAGCATAATTATGCAACTAAAAAGTCTAATTACCTGAAATTTTGTACAAATGTTCCAAATAGAAATATATTAAAAGCCAGTAAGTTTCAAGCTCATAAATATTTTGGTTTAGGTGATATTTATCCTGATCCTAGGCCCAGGTAGGGTTAAAGTACTGTATTAATGCAGCAGTAGTCTATCTCACATTTTATAAAACAGTAGTGCATATCTTTAATGAACAGACACTGGACCCTAAGCACAGAGATAGTGCAATTCAAACATTCTGATCCTTACTTGTTGAGTGGTTTCCTGACAATATTCTGAGGTTGTTAGAATACAGCATATTAGTCGTTTCTCGTCATCTGTGAATTTCACTTCATTATCTTTATCCTTTAAAATATTTGCTAGTCCACCACTTGATGAAACCCTAATGGAAATAAACAATTGGTTAAGTCAGAATGTTTTTGCAGAGGTATGGACAGGGCGAAAGAAGTGAGGTGAGGTGAAAGAAGCACAGTTGCGAAAAGCCAAAAATGTTTTCTATTCAAGCATAAGAGAGATAAGTGATAACAAGCATGGAATAAACGGGAGTGGGCATTGTCGGTCGGCAATTTCCATCAGAAAAGCAGCTGGTGGTTTGTTAAAAACCGCGGATGCCTGTTCTATTTCCGTATCTATAAAGTCGATGTTGATCTAATCTAAACATTATAAAACGAAGGACTGGTATTGATTATCCATCAATAAACCAAAAAGAGGGCGGGGAAAAAATCTCAAGAATATTTATGTAAGTGGAGAAGGACTGACTTAAAATCTGTTATCGAAAATTGGATCAAAAACCAATAGCCATCCCCAGTGTTGAAGATAAGGAGAAAGTCTCGATAATGTACATTTAGGTGGGTGGACACTTTTAACCATAAAACAGACATTTATCTTTTAGCAAAATCTCTCTGAAATTTCTCTTCCATATTTCTACGATATGACACAACTCACACTCTCCTGAGCATCAATACTTACTTTGGCAGATTCGCCAATAATAGCCGATTCGCATATTCTATCAAATACTTCTTGAAGGTTTCCGTCAACAGCAGAAGTGCATCACCCGTACTAAGTTGAATGCATTGTACCATACATTTCTTGTAAAAAACAAACAGTTCACCAGCACTCGGTAGAACAGTCCCTTCAGTATCGTCCCCTAATTTTGGAACACCTTGCATTTTCAAATCAGCTATGAACTTGTCGATCAACTCTGCCAAGTTTCTAAAAGAAAATGCAGATGGATTACCAAAACGAAGTGCCTCAAATCATGTACCTAGAGAGAAGAGGTTATGGCGAGGTTCAACCACTTCCCAAATTCAACCTGATTGGTTAAAACCAATGTATCGGTAGTACATTTGGCAGATGAAATGAATAAATCACGCAATAAATGATGCGAAAAGGTATAAATATTTCGCTTCACATTGAAATTAAAAAGCCACATTAGTCCTGAACTGTTACCATTGAGAGCCTTGCCTTCCTTTTAACATTGTCGGCGTCTTTAACAACAATGGTGCGGGTTTGGCTTGATGCAGGCCCAAAAATATTTGGCGCAAATATGATTTGGCGATTTCAAGGATTTTTTCATGGCCAAATTTCTCCAAATGAGGTAGTTTTGACCACTGATAGGCTTGTGAAGACGCCGTACATCAGATTCTTGAATTCTAAGCACATCACCTTAACCACTCGGCTCCGGATCAAATTAAATTTAGCTTTAATTCACTTACTTGTCTTGTGCTTCGATATAAATGTAAAGATGACCTTCAAAACATTTACTGACAAGCCCTTGAAAATGATTATCTGTCACATGACCCTGAAAAGATATATTATTCGGGGCCCATTAATTTTTTTGATTAGTTAACGAATGTCCAAAAAGTGGTTTTCATGTATTTCGATATTGGGGTGTAACGACTGCGTAACCTTTTGATCATGTGACTAAAATGTAATGAAATTTCGCAGGAATGCTCTTCTTGTAATAATACATTAGACTGCAAAAACTAATTTGGAAGTAGTGGAATCTCTAAAAAGAGGACAGCCTATAAAGCGGACACCCTATAAAGCGGACACCCTATAAAGCGGACACCTCCATAAGACGGACAGTAAGACAAGAAACGAAGCGAAATGATCTACAGTCGAATTCTCTTAGGAAAACTCGCTATAAAGCGGACATCTATCTAAAGCGGACACATATTTTTGCACCGATGGTGTAGGCTTTATAGAGATACCACTGTATTGCATTTTAGATTTTCAAATTCACGGATATAAGGTTTGATAACTAAAACAGCCTTGCCACATTAGAGTTAGTAAAACATGAACTAAGCTACACTTGAGTAAAAATATACGACTAGGTACTTAATTTGAGTGTATAATTCTCACTAATCAGAATTTTTAAGAATATTTCGGTCAACGTAAGAAAAGCTGTTACTGAGACGTACCTTATCACTCTTTAGCTGACTGTGTGCGAAACGTTTTTCCAGAAAACCTTCAAAAGCTGTAGTACGTTGAATTGCAAATAGGAGAAGTTTTACGTCGATATTACTACGTTTTTCGCTCATTATCTTCATAATTTCATCTCTGAAAAGAATACAACAAAATCCTTATTTACTGGCATTTTGAGTTCAAATGAACACCTGTTTTCTGCCTTACCTAAGTCCATTCTATAAGATTTTACGATAAAAGTATCGATATAATATTCTTATAAACCGGTCGGTAGAAGTAAATTAGACATGACAGAAAAAGGAGTCTCTTGGCCCCGAAACATAGAAAATTTATTAATTATCCATAAAACAATGAAAAATTCTTGTTTAAGCCAACATAAAACTTTTCCGCGGCAGTGGCTGGCAAAAAATGTTTTCTTATAAATGGATTGCGTTTTTAAGTCTAGCTTCTCTATGATACCCACGATAGGCAAAACAGGTGAAAGTCGTTAGAATTGGCAAACTGGCGCACATACTTTGTGATGGAACAAAACTCGACACACATTCGTTCTTCTACAGCCCATTCCTGTGGAAAAGTATGTTGGAATTCTTCTTCAAATTGAATGAGAGTTCGTTTCAACCAAGCATAACGACGATCGATCTTGTCAATCCATGCAACCTTCAAAATAAATAAATGGTAGGTAGTGGACATATGTGACGGTCTTTGGGAAAAGGGGGCTTGGTCATTTTTACCGCGATCATACTCCACCCGCTTGCAAAATCACGAAAAAACGTCTGTGGAAGAGTACATTTCTATTTAAGCGACACGCAATTTGCGTCTCCTCCGCAGACGTTATTTCGTGATTTTTTGGAGAGGTAAACAGGTAAATTATGGTTGGCTTTATGCCCCCTTTTCCCGTAGACCGGCACATATTCTATCTGAAGATGGCAGACTGAAGTTGTTTCTTATAAACAATGGGTAAGCTATAAACAGTTGAAAAGTCCGAAAAAATCTTTCTGCTCGGTATTCAAGACAAGACAAATAACAATTGCGCAGCGCTGGCGGCGTCTTTTAAGAATTTTGACCCAACAAACCTCAAACATTTCTATATCCATTAACTATCATAGATTTCGGAAGTTTGGCCACAAACACCGAAAGCTGTATTAGTGTATTAAAATTATTTTGCTATGTATGGAGTCTTACAGAACCGTTTTCCAAATCAACAAAGACGTCTTACAAAAATATGACATGTTACTTACATCAAAGTTCTCATTGAAAACATTAAAATAGTCTGCTAGCTGTTTCTTTACCAACCAATTCAACAAATCTTCTCTAAACAAAAATTGAAATTGAAATATATATCTTGTTATTACAATCCATTCTCCTTTAAAAAGCGAAAGAAAAACTTCATCAGTTTTGAGACACTTCGTTAAATGCAGTGTTCCCAACTCAATGTAACAGAGTACTTTACCAAATGACTAAGTGGGGGAAAGTTTTTGAGAAAGTAAAAAAAACTACAGGAATTCGATCATGAGAGAGAAAAAATACATGCAAAAACTACAGTTTGGTCATTTTGTAGTCCTAGTCCACTCTAAACAAAGATTTTCTTCAAGGCCCTGCCCTTGACTCACTTGGAGAGGGGGCTACGTCCAACTCATTCCTAATTGTGTTTTAATTAACTTCTCTCTTCTGACTAACGCCCTGTTCATTAAAAATATGTACAAACAGTTAACATACTTGACTTTAGGTTCCAGTACACTGATTACTTTGCAGGCATTAGAAATTAAAGAATTTGGTCCAGTTGAAGGCTAAAACAATAAATGTACTTCGGATGACATAATAATAAACCAATGATGCTATTCGAATCCTTATAAGCGTCTTATTATCAAAATTCAACTATCTCGATACAGAGATCTGAACAATTTGTTAACCCTATTTCACATGGCCTCTTCAATACCCTTGTTTTCCATGGCGAGACGGGATATAATTTCTAAGTAATTAATCATATATTTCTTGAGACGGGTGGTTCCCTACAATTACTAAAATACGTTATGAATTCTTAGAGAAATTACTCGACACTGTCATAGATAGAAATGTAAACGATATGAAAACATATATTGTAGCAAATAAAACGCCGAAACATGAGATGCATTAATGGTTCACCCTATGTTGAGGATATGGACTTACATGAAAATTATCATGACCCCCTGGATATCCAAAAATAGTAAGTCAGCCCCCTGGATTTGTCCTTACATTCGCATTGAGACCCCTTGGACATCCACTCTTTTGTCAATTTTTACAGGTGATACCCCCTGGAAATCCGTTTTTCTGCAAAGCATCACCCCCTGGACGTCCACAATTTGTGACAGTCAGTACCCCCTGGACGTCCGATATCCTCAACGTAGGGTATAAAGTTTTTTCCTGGAAAAGCCCAATAGTCCGGCAAATGCCTGTATCTTCCTTCTATGTGGTGTCCTCACACTTCAAATTAGAAACATATATTCAGTTTGCCGAAGCTTTTAGGCTAAATGGACTATTATGTGACATACCTTTACGTCATTATCAGAAAGAACTTCTTTGAAATCAGCCACTACTTGGTAAGCCAAGTTGCCTTGAATAGAATTCACCCTACATATAAGAAACAGAAAAGAAAAATATATAACATTTTCAGTTATCTAGCATTTTTCTGAAAAGATGTTACTGTGCTAGTGAAAACTGAAAGATAAAACAACCATAACATCATTTTTTGAATAGTTAAGGCTGAATGATTGGTAAACGCTCAACAAAATGATCAACTGATTCATTCCTGACGACGACATAATCAACGAAAACGTTATAATATTTAAAAACATGTTTTACCTATGATTTTTCTTAAAAATTCCGCATGCAGCCTTTGAAATTAATTTTTTCTACGTTTGCAAAAAATTACCGGACGCAAAGAATGCAATATCAATTTTTACGTCGGCAAAAGTACAATTTACTTCGGCAGAAAAGACGTTATTGTAGTACTCTTTAGAACAGCAAATAAAGTCACACCGACATCGGCATTGCGGCATGCCGTCGTAAAAATGTGGATTTTCAAGTTTACGTCGGCTTGGATTTCAAAGGTTAGGTTGTAGATGTTACTTACTTATCAGCCAGTTGTTTGATTTGTGGAATGGACATATACTTTTTGAAGTGATCCAGAACATTTAGCAAACCCTGCAACAAGTTTGCAACTTCACCGTACTTCCGATTTCTCACTAGTACCCTGATAAATAAACAATTCAGAGTTTTAGGAGTACTGTATTAAATTGATTTATTTGAATTCCAACAAGAAAGCACTAAGGTAACTGCAAAAATGACGAAACTAACTGCTAGTAAAAAACACAACTAGCCATTTTTGCTTGATCTTCAAATTTCTTTAGGAAGCATAAAAACGAAAGTTAGTATTATTCAAAGTTTTTAAAAGTATTCAACAATAGGGAACCTGAGATAAAACTCCTTGGGTTGTCTGATACCAAACTTACTGTAGAGTATCCACACCACCAACAAGCATGTGTAAATGGTTTAATGTAGTGATTGATGCTGTCAAGTGTTTTTTACCATGATCTAACTGTTTGATATCTCTTGTGATCTCTTTAACCTGATAAAATATATTTTTGTAATTATGCTTAATAATTGATGGGTCCAAAACCTGACACTTTTCTAACATGGGCTGGATAACTTAGAGGTAGAGCAGTTGTCTCACTTCAGTCCTCAGTTTTCCGAAACTAAGGGTTGTTCACTTAGCGTTAGGCACTCTTACAGCGTTAATGATCATAAGGTTTTACATAAGTCCTCTGAGGAAGATCATATGGTAACTCTAGTACCACACCACATTTCAAGTGATTAGCATAATGTCGATCTTGCCAAAAATCCAGCTGTTGGCCCAAAAAAGCCTGTCTAGAATATGTTTAACAGCAGAAACAATATTTTATACATTTTGAGTACATCCCTTTTCAGGGTGGCCAGCAAAAATCGATTTCAGTTGGCTCCTTTAACGAAAATACTTTTTTACTCGAACATAAACAAAGTAAACACTTCATAAAAACTACGAATCAATTTCTAACAAAAGACATTTTGAACAAGTAGTCCAACAGTAAATTATACAGCTTTACACTATTTTCTAGTTTCCAAAGCAATTTCTTCCAAGTATTTTCAGGTAAATTCTTAAGAAATACACATTTTCAAGGTAATTCCAGGTGTTTGAAAAAATTTCCAGGTATTTCAAGGATTTTACAGAACTTTTTTCCACAGCTGGCCACCTTGCTTTTAGAACCTACTTGTAAAAGTATTTAGCAGTATGTTAACGTACAAAGACCGCATAACAAGAGTACAAGAGAGCGTACAAGCGTTGAAAATTATTTGTCAATCCCTGGTTCAAACACAAAGATTATCTATGTATGCACAGAAAATAAATCTTTAAATGTTAATTTAATTACACGTTTGGTTGAAAATATCAACTACCGTTTAATGCAAAATGTGATTGGTTTGGTTTATTTTTTAGTAAAATAGCTATTGCTAAAAAAATCAAAGTCTAAACATACCATGTCTTCTGATTTATCCGCTTTCTCCTTGATATCTTTGATTTTGGAGAAGACTTCGTGAATATCTGTTTTTGCTGCTTCTAAAGCCTGAAAGCAACAAAAAATAGCTTGACTTTAAGGAGATCTCATTAGCCTAATAATACCCTATAAAAAACGCAAAAACCATCAGATAAAACTGACAAAATTGGAGTGCCACTTTTATTTTCCTCTGTTGAAATACTCGGTCAGAGTTCAAATTAACGACTCGCGATTCGCGACACGTTTTTAACTTTTCGCGAATAACTTTTTTTCGAAAAATTAAGAATATCGCGAATCAAATACAGGGAAGTTTTTGGAAAACATCTATTTTATTTGCTTTGCCGCCTTATTTGATGCCTAAATCTAGGATATTCTTTTGAAATAAGAAAAAAAATTCGCGAATCACATTCCATTCGTTAATTGGACGGGTTAATTAACAGAAGTTACTGTACGGGGAAGGGTAAATTTCGCGCAGAATAATTCGTTAAAACCCGCGAGATTAAAGCAAATCTCTTTGAAATTCGGTAATATCGAGTATGTCATTCACAAGATACTGTCCAAGAGAAAAATTTGTAAAAGCCGCGAAAGTCATTATGAAATCTAATACGAAGCTGGCAAAAAAAGAGCAATCTTTTTTCTTAATTAAACGGCTTTATCTTTATTGTTAAAACTGTTTTTAACTGTTAAACAGCGAAATTAAGTCTCAGCGAAAAAAGTGGTTTGAACGAATCCGCGAAATCAAGTTCCCATAAAATGGTTCAAATTCAATGATCTTGGCCATCTTGAAAATCTGTCCCGGCAAAATTTTACCTCCTAAAACTGTTGCATTACCTGTTTGCCGTTGCTTTCACTATCAGTTTGACTTCTTATGGATCGGCGAATATCATCGTCAAGTTTTCGAATTCGCATTCGAATTCTTGCAACGACTTCATCAATGTTTGATAACGACTAGATAAAGAAAATAACAAACGGAAATAATGAGGCCTTTCATAAAGAAACAGACAATTAGGGACATCCCTGATTGGATTATCCAAAATAGAGTAGCTCCAACTGAAGTCTTTGGTTCTAGCTTTCAAAAAGTAGCGATTACTATTGTTAGCAGTTGTAAAAACTACATGATGCATGCCAATTTTTATGAATATCCCACGACGAACTTCGTAGGATAGGACATTATTTTCAGCAACTTCCAAAATTTTATCACAAATGGTAGCAGTCAAATGAAATTTGGTAAAGTGAGAAGTACACACCTTATTATGCGGATAGTTTTTAACAGTCTTTTACAAAATTAAATTCAAGTGAAATGTGCAGAAATTGTGCCAGCTACAAAAATTAATAACCCACGAGAAATTCAATCACAGTCAATTTTTAGGATGTTTTTACCCAAAACTGCGAAATTAATTCCAGGAAAAAGTTTCAAGGAAAACCATACCACTACACGAATATTTATCTACATAATGCTATGTAACATACCTGTTCAGTCGGAAATAAGGCATTTATATAATCCACTGGGTTGAAATCTTTCCCATCCAGTGGATCTGTACCAGATATTACCTACATAAATTAAGAAATGGAAAAATTATATGACAAGTAAGAAGCTGTGCTACTACAATATTAAAGAATATATTTACACCGTTTCCACCTAAATGTATCATTTACATTCACATGAAAATCAAGCTCTCTTAGATATCAATTGAAATTTGCGCTGAAAAATGTTGGTAAAATGCGTCTCATCCAAAACTGAAAGACGTCTCATACAATACTTTATAATGGCTCTCAAACTTCCGATATTCGCTGCTTATACTAAAATGATAAAATGTGTGATGTTGCAATATAAAAGCTTTTGTTAATCAAACTTTTGTTGTTAGTTGCCAATCGTGGTCAATTGTGAAAATATATTTGATTTGTGAACGGCTAACAGTGATTCTTTTTTACTGACGTACCTCTTTTAACGCATCTTCGACTTCTTGAGGGAACTCTAACCCATTTACTGATTCCTTTTCATCGGAATTTCCCAAAATACTATCCGTGCTGACATTCATTGTCAAACATCATCAATAACAACAACCCTAAACTTTCTCATTTTTATTTCTAAATAAAAAAATATAATCACTATAACAGCTATCTGTTTCAAATACAGAAAAACAAGAAAGTAAAAATTCTTAGTGAGGTATCGCTGAAAACCAATGGAGCTTTGAGAAACGTGGTAATAAAAATAACAAATTTTCACAAAACAAGCAAGTGGGAAGTCTGGAAACAAGGCGTCGTTTACTGAGTAGTAATTCCAGATTGCCCAAGACAAAGAAAGAAAGTATTATCCAGAATACGCAGGTAAAGAAGATAGCTACAGGTTGTCCCAAAATGCTACAATGTCATTCAACTGACATGTATGAAAATATCTTGTATATCTTCCTATTAACTACACTGTTCCCGTTGCTTAAGGCAAATAACGCAACATTATGAATGTTGAAAAAACGTTTTTGTAAATGAATTTTGTAAATTTTTGAAAGAGAGGAATTGTCGTCTTATGTTAGAACATAACTGATCAGGCAAAAACACGATAAAAAGAAGTGTTTTAGTTTGTAAATATTAATAGTTTTTGAGCAATAATTAAGATACTAAGTTAATCATCATTCACATAATATGCTTAAAATACTTGATGACAGTTCAATCGAGAAGTATTTTTTCAGGTACACACTGTATTTGATAAACAGCCATTGAATTTGGACTGCAGCAAATATTACCTCACGATACTTACTCATTTCATAGTTAAATAATGGGGTGGCTAAATATTGACAATAGCATTTCTAAATTTTTCCATAATTCAAAATTATTATATGTGGAAAAATACAAAACTGCAGCCAATAAAAATTAACTGTTCCTCAAATTTCAATAAATTCTTCGTAAGTATATAGCTCTAATTTTCAGAGGTTATAAAAAATACTTAGTTCTACAATGAAATTGTTCTTTTGAGTAATATCTCTAAAAATATATA
>JAUBWS010069000.1:0-14143 GCA_032270445.1 Darlingtonia californica
ACAAAAAATATGGAGCTTCTGAGTTATATGTTCATTATTAAATTGATTGCCCGATCCAAGATATTTAACTATGTTAACAAATCAATAAATAACTAAATAGCACATCAAAATATATCAAACTGTTTTCTCTGTGCCTCATTACAAATGATTTAATGCTATTTCAATATTAGACCTATCCTAAAACAGATCTATAAGGCCAAGATAAAATGGTTTTTTTGTTTAGCAAACATTCGCAAAAATGGCCATGTGCCGGGCGCTAGAGAGTTTTTAAGTAAAATAATCTCAATTTTGCACTGTTTATACCGTGTTAACCAATCTGTGGAGTTGAATAAAAGAAATTATTTTTTCAAAATAAGATAGATGAACAAACAGGTTAGAAAGAACGATACAGAAGCAAATGAGTTACAGGCCTGGCCGTGAATTATCACTCGCCTAAAATTGTTGACAGTATAAATCACACGTGCAGCATTTTAATTCATTCTTGATTGTACAGCATAATTCTTCAATTTTTAATAAACTTTTTATTCATTTTTATTTTCAAAATACATTAATTTTTCACCATATAAGTAGTTTAGTTCAGTGCTTGACTCCAAACTTATTAAGAGAACATGTTACATGCTGAGTTCTTTAAATTGTTAAACTAAGAAAACGATTGGTGCAGAGAGAACTTGCTTCACAACTGCACTATTCACTGGTTCTGCTACCAGGCCAGAGAAATGTAAATATATTTTAGGGGCTTGCTTAAGTTGAAAAGATGACTTGACCAAAAGAATCATTACATGTATGAATATCAATTAAATCAGTTTTTTGAAATAATTTTTCTTGAAATCCTGAAATGTTTGAACAAAATTAAATATGTTTTCAAGAGAATAAAAGTTCCTGTCACGATTTGTAGGTTCGTTATGCTCACCATTAATTAATCTTGGTGCTTTTTAAATTATTCCAAATAGAAATGTGTTTTAACTAGCGATGATGAAAGCGCCGTTTCTTAAAGGCATGTGATCATCGCAAACCATTACTTTACTATAAGTCTCACAACCCATGTATACAGGTATCTAATCACAGCTGTGGCTATTGCACACCATCTTTTCTATAAGGAATGTGATAATAGCACGCCATATTATTAAAAAAAGTGTTTTATGGCATGCGTTTATCGCACACCAGGCATTTTACTCATGGCCAGGCCTGAATTATACAAATGAAGACGAATTTGAAAAGAAAGAAGAAAAATCCTTCATGCACAGATTTTCCAATAAAAAGGTCTGATGCGCTGGCTTAGAAATAAATGCTCCCACGTTCGCTAAACAGAAAATCATTTTATCTTGGCCAAAAGAATTTCTTCACTACACAAAAATCAATTGTAGCTAACTCCCAGTGAGCTTGGTAGCAATGCTTTTTTAATGCACATTTTCAGAATATAGTGTGGTCATTACACACCAATACTGATTATATACATGTTCAAGCTATACCACAATTTTCCCTAACTTTCAACACCAGCATGTATACATATCAATATTTTGCATGTGGTTTGTTTATTAATTGAAATGGAAAAAAAATTTAATTTGTTTTGGAATTTTCTGATTTAAAAGTTTTAGTGCTGGAATAAGAAGTTATAAATTCTGTGTCAATCTTAACTCTATTTGACCTGGGGGGCTTTGTTCTGTACTTAAGCTATAAACTTTAAACTTTGTGAATTTTCCTAAAATTTATTTAGGAAGGTAACGGTATAAAAAAATTGTAAAATTGTGCTCTGAGACGCTATGGGTCAAAGATGTGACTTCATCAATTTTATACAATTTTTGACTGTTTAGAGGACATTTTTGGGCAAAAAATATATTAACTTTTGCTAAAACCCGAAAATATGTGAAATCCCATCTTTCAGAATCTGAAAACAGAGCTCAAAAATATTTTTTCTTTCATTAGTTATTGTTATAGAATTTAGTGAAATTTTGAAAAATTCTTATAAAAAATACAAAATTCAAAAACTTTGGAACTACTGATCGTATTAACTTCAAATTTGGACTGAAATTAGATGACACAAAAGTAATTCAAATGATGTCATCAAAATGGTAGCAAAAACAATCATCATTTTCAAAAATTTTGGATCGTATTTAGGGCAATGTTACACCAAGAATATTAAATTCTTAAAAATATTAAAAAAATAGAAAATATGTTATATTTCAATCCTTTATCTTTAAGGAAATCTAAACACTAAAAAAGCTTATTAGATATCCCGCAACATTAATTCAAAGAAATCACCCTGAAATCCTTAAATTTAAACATTTTGTAACATATATGATAAAATTACAGCATAACGGCAGCCATTCTGAAAATTTTTTTCTTCATGAATTTGTAAATTTTATAGCAAGTTATATTCCTGCAAAGTTTCATTGCTTTGTTTGTTTGGATCAGGCAATTTTTTATGTTATTTGGTGTGCAAAGTTAACTTCCCTGGCAATTCTTTACTGTAAAATGTGATTGTTGGTGATGATTCCTTAACTGTAAAATGTGATTGTCAATGATGATTCCTTTTGGTAACTTTTCTTAATAAATTAATTCATTTCTTTCTTTGATTTTATCAAGGAGCATACAAATAATCTACCGTATTTTCTCTATTAATCCAGTTAAGCTTTTTGATAGACGCTAAACGGTTAAGGAGAGGGGGGTGGGGGGGGGGGGGGTAAACATACTCTCCTGCTTAACTTTTGATAGAAGCAAGAAAAAAAGCTCATTTTTGGCACAAAATTAATATTTGATGTCTAGTTTCTGAAAATGTAAAATACTATAGTCAGCAAATTTTTGATGACAAATAGATCCTAAATTCAACGAGTCATAGCTTCTTGAATAAAGCTTTAAATTGAATCAAATAACCTTTAAAATAATATGTCATACTTTAGGAATGAAGAATAAATTTGGCTCAAATCAATCTAAAGTACTTTGTAAAATACATATTCTGGCAATATTTTATCACTTAACTCTTTGTAGTTAAAAGTTACAGCAAAATCAATTTTCTGTGATTTTAGCCTGAAAAGTGCTTCAACAACTACTTGGCTCAATATTTTGTCATAGGGTGGAGCTCAATATTTTGTCATAGGGTGGAGCTATTTTCTTGAAAATTGGTACAAATAAACTACACAAAATGATATAAGAAAATTTTGATGACGTTACTTAAAACATGATGACATCATCATTTATTATCAGAAATTTTCAAAAAAATGATGGCATTTAACATATCCGGTTTTTGTACAAAAATAATTATTCTTGGTGTAAAATTACCCTAAAAATGGTCAAAAATTCTAAAATCAATGATGCCATCAACTATGACTACATTTCTTTTGCTACCATTTTGATGACATATTTGAATTACTTTTGTGTCATCTAACTTCACTCCAAATTTCAAGTTAATAGCATTTGTGGTTTAAAATTTAATTTTGTATGTTTTATAAGAATTTCTAGAAATTTTCACTGAATTTACATCAAATATAACTTTTGATAGAAAAAAAGATTTTTGAGTTCTGATTTCGAATTCTGTAAGGTAAAAATGTGAGATTTAACATATTTTCAGGTTTTTGGCAAAAGTTGACATTTTAGGTGTAAAATTTATTTATTATTCTTTGGAATCTACTTCTTGACCTGGGACCTCTCCCTGGTGCATGGGTCGCAGAGCTCCTAGGTTACAGGACTGTAAAAAAAATTAAAAATCCATGTTGACTATGTGGTAGCTGTTAAAGGGTTACGTAATTTAATGATTCACGAATTCGCGAAAATAGAAACCACGAAATAATTCTCTTTGCAAAAATCCGGAAGTTGATTTTTGAAAATCGTGAAATTTTCTGCCTTTAAGGTATGTAGCTAACAATTCAAAAGTTTATAAAGGTAAAATGATCATAATGTCAATTCGCGAAGATGCGAAGTTTATTATGAAGTGTTCGGTTGAAATTGTTTGTTTTATAGAGGTTTCATAATCGATGATATTAAAAGTTTTACATGACTGAAATGCAAAGTGTTCCCTGCTCTATTTGTGATATTTGTATCTAAAAACTGCTTTGTCATATTTCATAATTGAAGGAAGGTCATCTGACATTGACGGCATTTATATAACTATTAATCAAAATGAAAGTGTTAATCAAAGTCAACGTGTTAGACAGTAACACCCTGTTTTGAATGCAGGTTTTTCATAACAATTCTGTTCCAAGAAATGGGATAATGATTTTGATGTAAAATCCTTGTGATTTTTTCTAGAATTCATAAACCTGTAGTATCTTCATTTTATAAAGTTTAGTTAATTTTGGATTAATAATGAAAGTGCCTTCAAATGATAATTGTTTTTTTGTCATTTTTAACATGGTCCTTGTAAGTGTTAATGTTCGTTAATGCAGTTTAGTTTAGTTAATGATGAATTGTGCTGATGAGCAACCGCCCCTTTTTCTTCTAAACGACCCCTCAAGAATTTCATTTTACGGGTCTGTTATAAACCTTTTGTTTCTTTATTACCAGAGGTGTTCTTGTTATTTCGAATGCAGTACTGTTTATCATTAGATGTGTTTGAAATATTTGACACAAGCTTTTTTATAAGCAACCAAGCAAAACGACCCCTCGAGAAATTTCATGTTACGGGTCTGTTATGAACCTTTTGTTTCTGTATTTGCTAGAGGCGTTCTTGTTCTTTCGAATGTAGACTGTTTATCATTAGACGCGTTTGAAATATTTGATACAAGCTTCTATATAAGTAACCTGAGATTTTGCTTAAGCTAAAGGTATCTCTTGATTTCTAACCGAATCTTCAACATAAGACCATTCTCTCCCAGTAAATTTCCCACTCACCAAAAATCCCTTTCCGTTCCGAGTTTGAAGTCAAATCTCAGGCTATCGTAATGTGTTCTATATTGTTCGATTAATGTTTCTCATGAGGGTTACTGTAAAAGATTCTCGTTTCTCATATATACATTTTCTCATGTTTTTTTTTTTTTGAAAATAGAAAAGTAGAAAAGGTTGTCAGTCATATAAGACATCAATCAGTTTATGTCATTTGTCATCAGTTTTCTTTCAAACATTTTTGGAAAATTACTTTCCTTTTCTAAGACAGGTTTGATCTCTTAAGTTCTTTTCATCTAATTATGGCGAATAAATTCGATTGGTCTGCTGATTACTACTTTGAAACTGTTATCTGTACTTTGTAAGTTGTGTATTGTATTGCAATTCAGTTTTCCTGTAACATTATTTTTACAAACTGTGGTTTCTGTTGTTTCTCCCGTTGAAACGACATGGCGTATTAGTGCTTCGTAATTTCGACGAAACTTTCACGAGCTAGCTTTATTTTATAAGAAAATTGGCCAGTCCGATTGTTGCCGTAAATGCTAAAGTAGATTAAGTTTTCTGTGGCAATTGTTTAAATAGGCACTCAATTCTATTGGTTAAATTTGATCCATCGACACTCGTTTGATTTTAAATGAAACATTAACCGAGAGAGTATGAAGAACTATTTTTTTATATGGACTAGCGTAAGAATTACAACCATTTTTTGCTTAGCGCTGTAGAGACTATTTTTTGCGAGGTACCTTTTCCCAAATTTCAAGAGCTGGGAATGGATTTGAAAATAAATATCTGCGTCAGCCTCAGTTCAATCTCAGCTTGTTTTTAAATTTGGCCAAGTTTGAGCCTCGTACGTTGTTCTGATGTCGCTTATACCTTCTTGTATCATGTTAATAAACGGTTAAACAATTTTAAAGGAAAAGCTGTCAACTTATTACCGTTTAAACTTTACAATCATTATTAAATGAAATGATGAATGGAGCAGATCGCAATAGTTCGTGGTCAAGATTAAATTAATCATTAAACGAGGTTGGCCATGCTAAATGATAATTTCGGGAAACTTGCAAAGTATTCTAGACGCATTCATATTGCATTGAAGAAAATAAAAATATTTTAGACATGAGTTTGCTGAAGTGTGTGAATGAGATTATCTCCATTAGTTGGTGGTATTTTTAAATTAAAAGTGACTGCTGTTTTTAAAAATGAAAGCAGTAAAATATATCATTTTTAAAGTGGTCAATGGTATTCTAAGCTTGATAATATAATGCATTTCAATTCTTTTTATAGGTAAAAACTTGTACACAAATGAACATGTGGCTATTAAATTGGTAAGTAGCTTAACTGAGCTATTATATAGATTCTCTTTTATTTTTGTTATCTTTTTAAAAACAAAACGCTAAGTATGAAGCTCATCTACCTGAAAGTCCACCCCAGTTTACCATGGAATAAAGTTATCAACTTTTTCTCAAATTGAGTAAAAATTGAGTAAGACCACGAAAAATAGCTCTTAGACCTCTCCCGTTCCTGGATTATGAGGGAATCGAAAGTCTACATCTAAGGTCAACATTTAATACAGGTATCAACCACAAAATGAAACAACCAAACTTTGTAGTGCGGTAAACAAAAATTATGAGAATGAATATAGGATTTGAAATATGCATGCTAGTATAAAAAACTTGACTGTCAGAATTTTTTGCGACTCAAAAATCAATGCGAGGGAAAAATAGTAATAAATAGAGTTGCTTATTTGGTTGAATGAGGTGTAGTTTTTAATTTGCTTGGTCTTGCTAATATCAATAATTTTTGGTGAGGTCGGAGCGAACATTCCACGTCCACCGAGAGGTCTTGACGCTTTTCGAAGCTTGTGAATATTTGCTTAATGATGGTCAATCCAGACAATGGAAACGATCGCAACAAGCTGGTAAAATTGTCTGTAGAGTTTAATAATACAACAGAAATTCAATAGAATTAAAACCCCTCACCGTCGTTTTTCTCAATTTTACCGGCCGTGGTATCTAAAATTCTCTGGATTAAATGGAATCTGAGACAAATAGATCACATAACAACACCCACATACGTCATACAGTGTTAGAAAAATAAATGAAACCATTCAAATCAACTATATTCTTATGAGAAGGACGATTTTATTATGAGGGGGTCGTCAAGTCTCCTCTTGGCCCCTCTTGTCTTTACCTGGGCTAGGAGACTGGCAGGAAACCCGGAGAAATCCTGGCGACATTAAACCCACGTAGCATCTACAAGATGATAACGATCTCCAGTTCACAAGATACCAGAGATTCCTTGCGATATATATTGATTCGCAACTATTGATTAAGATTAGATTATTGACGAGTCTAGGTGTTTGTTTTGATGTTTTAGGAACCGTTAAAATCAAGAGCACCTCAGCTTCATCTGGAGTATCGATTTTACAAGGCACTTGGGCAGTCAGGTATTTCATTTATGGTACTATATAATTAAGTTTCCCAGTTTTGGTTCAGGTGGGCAGTCGGCGAAGATTGTTAACTGTTAGTATGTTTGCCCATGGTCCATTTTCCATTTCTAATAGCCTGATAGGTTTCTATTTCTAACCGACACGCTAACGCTCTATAGGGTCGCGGGAAAAAATAACATCTGAGGAAATGAGCTGTGCCGCTTTTATGATTTATTTCAAAGAATTTGGGACGTGCCGAAATGCCAAAACCACTATGGATGAGGGATGATCATTTTAAAGGGGTTGGAGGTAAATGGGGGGACCTGATGGATTTACAAGTTATGTGATCTAAAGCAAAAGTGGGAAGTGTCCATTCGTGAGAGACACTGATACTACGGCTTTACGTGCTTTTTCCTTAAAAAACTTTTCCCTTGCTTCATTTTAAAATCCTTAAAACCCTGTTATACCCGTTTTATGCCAGTATTTGCAGTTTATATGTCTGCACAAATATTCGTTTTATCAAAATTCTGTTTGATATGGGACATAGATACAGAATAAAAGTCTGCGTGAAATAAGGTTAAAAACTTAAAGAAAATTAAAGCTTGAGTCATGTAACGGCATTATCATCTTATTAAATTTTTAATGCTCTAATCTTCATAAAAGCTGCGAGTATGGATTAAAATTGTTTCAACCATATTACATGATCATCCCCAGAGGACTCAAGTGAAAAATTGTCATAATTAAGGCTGTTAGAGTACCTAACACGAAGTGGATAACATTTAGTAGACCTGACGGGAAGTGAGACTAACCACTTTAAGTCAGGGAGCCAATAAAATTTTTTGCTTTTGGATGTGGAAATCCAGTAAAAATGGCTGAAATTGATTCAGCACATTGTCTTGAACATAAAACGTTTTACTGAACATCCCAGAAACACCAAACTTGCACGTGAAACCTTGTACTTTCATCGCTGGTGCCCTGACTGTTTCGTATTACCAGTACGCCACTTTACCAATACGCCACTTTACCAATTGAGCTTTCTAGTCCACATAAGAACAGGTTTTAGAATTGACCACTCCAATAGCCACTATTCCGTGCAGAGAGCATTATAATTAATTATGGTGCTATCTGCTTATGTGGTTTTATGGCTATAGTGTCCGCTGTCCTGGAAAATTCTGGAATACCCTGGAATTTCAAATGCAAATTTCAGTGAATACCATGTATGGCCTTCTAAGCATGGAGACGTAAATCGAAAAAAAGTTGATGTTTACAAGAGTCTACTTATTTTTCCGTTTCATAAGAGGGGAGGGTGGTTTAATAAAACAAAGTTCAATGCAACGCCTACTTTTTCTTTTTGTTTAATTCGTAAAGTTAAAAGAAAACGGCGCCCATTTCTCTCGTAAATCACAAGTGGTATGATATAAACACATGCAACTACTTGAAACAAAATAACGTACGAATTTGAAATCAGATACATCTTTGGTCATCACGCCATTGATGGAATGAAAGAAAGTTTTCCACAATGAAAGAAAGTGTAAATTGAGTTGATAACGTCATACAGTACACTTTTATTTATAAGGAACATTTTCATAAGCAACATATGTTTTCAAGGGAATGAAGACTATGCTGATAAAATTTTTCGAATAGTGGGTTGCACAGGTGACCATACAACTCTTCGTGTGCTGAGACTTGTTAGAAGCAGACTTTGTGGATTTTGAATCTTCATAGTTTAAGGTTGAAAAAAATCGTTGGTAGCAAAATTTGTTTTCGCCTGCATCTCGCGATTTGACGTCATTGGTTGCCATAGTAACAAAAAGACTTGAAAAATTAACAAAAAGTTTGCTCGTGACAAGCCTCTGCACACCAAAGTGTCCTAAAGTGCCTAAACTAGAACTCAGGGAAAAGTCTTTCAAAGCGGCAACTCTTTCAAAGTGGCAACTCTGTTCTTTTACCGTGAAACATTGAAATTTTGAGGCTTGTGTATTGACTATTAGTGTGTTGGATTGATTAACTTATGACTATACCAGCTGATTTTAAGTAGGCAATGATTGAAGAACCTGCATTTATTCTAATTTTTTTCTATTTCAGATGGGGTACCACAAGTCTTCTACTTCGGACCATGTGGCAAATATAATGCCATGGTTATGGAACTACTTGGTCCAAGTTTAGAAGATTTATTTGACTTATGTGAACGACAATTTTCAATGAAAACAGTTCTCATGATTGCAATGCAACTGGTGAGTAACTTTTCCATTAATTTTAAACGCTTTTTTTGTAAGGAACACCTCTATAAGTAATACGGTCCCTAGAAATGTCTCTTCTATTTCCGATAAATCTTGGAATGTGCCAACAGAATATATAAGTATTAAACAAAATAAGTATGTTAGTGAGGGATTGTCGTATTGTGATAATATTCCGAAAATTTCAACTCGGAAAGCAGCATGCCAGTCTCAGTCTCAAGCAATATTTTCTATTATATTTCTCTGTAAAAATCCTGTAACCCTGTGGTACTGACAATTTTTAGACGAATATACTAATCGAAAGCTGAATCCAACGTTTTTAATAACAGGGTAACGTTGATTCCGTAAAATCTGAACACTTTGATATTCAGTGTATTTTTGAACATTCCAGTGGAACATATATAATATAAGAGCTCGATCAATAATAATGCTTTTAAAACGAGACTCAGCTTAGAAGCTAGAATCTACAGTTCCACTCCCCAATGTTAATAGGAGCATAGACCGGCTTATGAGGCGTGATTCTAATACTTTATTTATCTCTTATTTCTAGATACGACGCGTGGAATACGTACATTCAAAACATATGATTTACAGAGATATCAAACCAGAAAATTTTTTAATCGGTCGCCGGCAAAACGTAACGGAGAAGTTAATTTATATTATAGACTTCGGTTTAGCGAAGGAATATATAGACCCAGAAACGAAAAAACACATACCGTACCGGGAACATAAAAGCCTGACGGGGACAGCTCGGTACATGAGCATTAATACACATCTCGGAAAAGGTACATACGTAAAGTTTTTGTTTCAAATATATAGGTTAACAATTATTCGAGAAAGTGCAGATATGCTAAACTATGTTTATACATCATCTGGAGATGAATTGACATTATGTGGAGTTCTAGCTATATGCTTTATCTTAAATACCATTTTAGTGCTGTTTTTTAGAAAGTTGGTTGAATTTTATTGTCTTTGATTGAATCAACAAATCCAATAACATGAAATCTTGTAAAAATTCCAGCTTTGCCCAATGAATTTGTTGCTTGTGAACAGGGTGTCCAACTTTCGTCGAAATTCCCGGAATTCCTTGATGTGTTTTCTTGTATGTGTGAATTTCCCGGAACTTTATTGAAATGAGTGTTATATTAATTTAGATTTTTAACTTAATGTTGCAAGTGTTAACCGTTTTGTAATTCTATTTTTGCTCAGTTCCGGTGAAAATGTTGAGGATCTTTCTGTTTAGGTCCCTCGGAATCTTCAGTAATTATTTTTTGAAAATATGTTGACCAACCTGTTTAATTTGGAATTCCACCTGTGAAGGACACTTCCCTGGAGTAAAAGGTACCTCCTTGGAATCTTCCGACAGGGGGTGAACGGTTTTTTCTGGAAAAGCTTAATACGTTGCTATGTTTCCGTTTAGATAAAACATAAGAGTAGGTTTTAAGGTGTGAGACGCGTTTCAATTGACTTTTTTTGTCTCTATTGACAGTGATCCAGTGAGGTGAGTGTTAGAGGGGACAGTCTCTTCAAGTAAAATTCTTTTAATTGGTAAAATCATAACTTGTGTTAAGTACATCATCTGCATTTTTTAAAACAAAATCTATGTTTTTGACTTAAAGTGTTCTTTGATTTCCAAAGCTTTGGAGTTTTCTTAACTTATCCTAAACTTTTGATGCTAAGAAGCTTTCGAGGAACCTATCCAAGCATTTCTAATTCTAAAGACCATAAAATGGTTGTTATAATTAACCAATCCAACAAAAAATATTTTATAAAATAAGTTCCATGGTTGTTCTTAAAACAGTACGTGCAATTCCCTTTTGATTAATAATCGTCTTCTGATTTTCAGAAGATTAACGCGACGAATTTTAACTCTTGCTCTTTTTTATTCGTAGAACAAAGTCGACGTGATGATTTAGAAGCACTAGGTCATATGTTTATGTATTTTTTACGTGGTAGCCTACCGTGGCAAGGCTTAAAAGCAGATACACTGAAAGAACGATATCAAAAGATTGGTGATACGAAGCGCTCGACTCCCATCGAAGTTCTTTGTGAAAGTTTTCCAGGTAATTAGTATTTTTTTATCAGAAGGAATTTCGAAGTCAAAAATTTGTTATTTTTGCATAAATCCTTTTGGGGTATACAATATTTTAGTTCTAGTCTCAATACTGATAACAATTCAGTTGATCCGTTCCACTCTGCCTTACTAAAACCATAAAGTGAAAAATGAATAAAGAAAAATACAGCCGAACGAATCAGCTTTCTTTAATTCCATAAATTTCCCAGTTACAAATGAATGCTGATTAAGGCAATTATTGAATCTTACTTCGCTTTCTTTGGTTTTTACAGAAGAATGGGCTACATATTTACGTTATGTTCGACGGCTGGATTTCTTCGAGACGCCGGACTACGATTATTTACATTCACTGTTCCGGAATCTCTTCGAAAAGAAAGGTTACAAAGAAGACGGCGAATTCGACTGGACTCATAAAACTATTGTAAGTATGGTAATGTGAGTTTGGGAATGAATCTTCGTTACGTAATCTTTCTAAAACATTTTTTATGTCCTTTAACCCTTTAACTGCCAATTTTGAGTAAAGATTTATACGGTATAGTCCTGGCGCCCTGGAGACCTAGGAGCTCTGCAATCCATGCACAAGGGAGTGGTCTCCGGTCAAGAAGTAGAAATCTCCAAAAATTTGCAAAATCTTGAAAATATCCGGCACAGAAAGGGTTAACCCAAAGAAATTCCTAATCGTATTGGAATCATTCCGTATTAAATTATTGGAACCGTTGAAAAGACATAGGCAACGATTTGAATAGTATTTGTGAAAATGCCGATTTGTATAACTTCAATCATTTGTAATTCTTTGACCTTTTGAGCTTTCACTTCAGCATTAATATGTTTCTTTGTCTTTCAGCCTTCGGCGTCGAATTCCGTGACTAGTAACGAAACAAACAAACTACAACCATCTCGACCAGATCCTAGAGTAAGTTCAAATATGTAAATCTAAATCATGAGGTCGTTTCAACTTCTGCGATCATGTCTTAATAACGTGTTATGAACGAAAATGCTTGAAGCATTGCTTTGTATGACGATTTTTTATGTCTCAGACTTGCCTTATTTTTCATGGTAATTCCGGTAAGGGAGCGATCTGTGCAACAGAGGAGCGGTATAAGCAAGCAAAAAATTGAAATGAAAATCATACATATTCATCATTTGTCATTTAGTTCGCGCAAACAGTTGGCACAAAATATCAACTCCAGAGATCTTTTATGATCTCTCCCTCCAGAAATGTTAGTTTGTGGCCCCAAAGGAGTTAGACATTTTCTCTATCTAGGAAATATCTCTGTTCTCACATCGTATCAGGTTTTAAGTTATGCACCACAAGTCATCATGGTGCTGATAGGGAATAGGCCTTGTCACAAGGTCTATCCAGAAAATGTTCTACGGACAGTTGATGAGCTCCAATGAGAAGGACATCTTCTGGATTCGATCGAGATTATGAGAACTGAAATTTATTTTTACTAATTTTGCTCTAAAATTCTTTGCTTAGACACCGAGTGATGCGTGGACATCGTTACAAGGAAGTAAACATCAAAACTCAATGCTTCGACCTCAAATCGGTGGATCAGTCCAAGTTGTACGCTCCACCACGGGGGAATTAGGTGGTGACGACAAAACGGAACGAAAATCAGGGGTACCGTTGAACGCTCCTCCAGACGTTGAAGTGGAAGAGACCAAGTAAGTAAAATCCTTTGTCAGCTGATTCGCGAAATTGTTGTTGTTGTTGATTTGAATTCTGTAGCCGAGTGATCAAGATTCATAGCTTAGAACTCAAGGTTGAGCACCTTGACAAGTATTTCGGTAAATAAGGTTAACAATTACTATCCGTTTCATAAGGTTCCATCTCTAAAGGTATTTGCACCCTGGGTACGTGAAAACAACGCCCTTTAAAATATATTCATTACAGAAGTCATGAATACGATGAGAGTTGGGCAAAAGTCACCACTTCAGGTTGATTTTCATCTGCTATAATGTGGATACTTGCATATGACATAGTTCATGTGACATAAATCAAACACGAAAGTTTTCCGTACAAAAGTCTCATAAAATAGTTTGAATAGTAGAGGCAGTTCTCGTCTCGAGGCTTCTAAAGATAGCTTGTTGTGTTTGAATTCTGTCACAACAAAAGCCTCCTTGGCCATGAAGATTAGGTTCTGAATTTAGAATTCAATAGTCCCGAATTCAACATCTTAATAAAGTTTTTAGTATTAAAAGATTACCAATTTCTGTTATTCCCTGAGAGTGTGTTTATCTTGCATTTGTAGACTATTATAATTTCCCGTAGTAAAATCTGTAATAAATGTTTGAAAGAACGAGTCATCTAGACGTATTTGCCTTGATTTTTCAAACAGATTTAAGAGACTTGTACTAAAAAATCGACGTTGTCTCAAAATGCAATATAAACTGTATGTGATAGTGTTATCAGGAAGGCAGGACCCTCCGAGAACTGAAAAAAACTCGGGAATATCGGATCACAGAAGAAATCACTGTCTCTATGTTCATGTGATTTTCTTTATAGAAAAACAGGCTATTTAACTAGTCTGACCCTAATAGTTTCTAATTCTGTGGGAATGAACAGGCTATCCTTCTAAACTAGTT
>JAUBWS010069022.1:0-14136 GCA_032270445.1 Darlingtonia californica
CTGAGTTACCTATGAAATACTGGAAACATTAGATTATTTTTCGCGTAGTTTCTAAAATTTGCTGGATCCGACCCTGACCACCTATCCCACCCAACACCCTAACCCCACCTGCACCCCCAAAATTACGGCCCTGCTGACGCATGAATCATGTTATCAGTGTCTTGTTTATTTTCCTCCCAATAACAAACGAAAATTTACTAGGAATTTTCAGACATAAGGTTTTCTTACAGCAAAAGAAATACAGCAATTTTGAATATTGAGACAATCAAATACGGTGATGTTGTTTTTGTATTATTTCATGTAAGCTTAAACAATTAAGTAACAGTTTTTGAAATCTTAAAGAATTTATTTTTATTTTTTACAAAATAGTTATCAACCTATGGGTACAATGCCTAGAATAGTTGTAACTTTTTTATTCTTGTAACTTTCTTGGTCTTTCTGTTATTTTATACAAATTATGTATTCTTAAATATTTTATTGCAATATTAGAAGTTTCTTTAAAATTAATAGATACATTGAAAAGAACTAAAGCACTTAAAAGTCAACTAAAGGGCAGATTAACAATGAACAACACAAATGGGTTAGTTTGATAGATTAATATTTCACTTCCCCGAATGGTTGAAAAATTCTTTTAAGCATAAAGTTTTATTAGAGATTTCATATGGTAACATAGCCCCTTGGGGAGAAAATGTTTGATCTCTTAGACCTCCAGATAGCTAGACAACATATCGGTTTTGATCATTTTTCCAACCACGAAGTAGAATAAACACAGCCTCTCGGGTACTTCTTTGCTACCATGGTGTAGTTACGCAGACGATTTGGTGGCCACTAAGCTTCTCGATAACGTATTTACCAAATTTGCCTTATCGATTAAATGTTTAGAAGACGGAGACAATGATACTGAATCTTGTACCAGAATCCATTTATCCTTCGTCAATCATTAGATTCGAGGGATAACGGTCTGAAAAGTCTCATCTTTTAAATATCTTGGAACCTACCTCCACCACGATCAACCTAACACTGGTGATAAAGAGATTAATCACCGCATACAACTGGCTACTGGTAAATTCTCTCAGTAAACGAGACATATTTGAAAATCATTCTCCGAACACATGTTCGAAAACTACTTTTCTGGCAAATTTGATGTGTTCGGCCGAACATTTCGGCTTGTTGGAAATATGGATGTGTTCTGAGACGAATTGATACCTAAAGAATTTTTTTTCTGGTTTCCTGGACAAAAAAGAACAGATATTTTGTGTTTTGGGCTATTCATTTTTATGTATTCGATCTAAAATTTTCTCTCCTCTTCTGTCTCCTGGAAAAAACAACCTGTTCTGAGACGATTTGATGCCTGCTAGAGTTTTTAGATTTCCTGGATAAAAAGAACAGATATTTTGTGCTTTGGGCTCTTTTTTGGAATAAAATGTTAGTTTCCTAGATTTTTTGAGGTGTTCTGAGACCATTTGGCTTCTGCTAGATTCCATTTCAAAGTGACCTTCCTGGAAAGAAGAACAAATATTTTGAATTTTGGGCTCCTTGGATGCTTCTGATGATGAGTTTTGTTCGCAGCTGCCTCGTGTATGCATGTCAAAACTGGAAGGTTAATAGTCACCAATTTGACCGCAGTGACGTCACATACCGCACCTTTTTACGACAGATGGTACGTGGTGGTTTTAGATGTGTAGACGAGGCAAATAATGATTTCCAACTTCGTATAAATATAGTTTACATGAAATGAAATATGTGGTACATCAAATTTGAGTCGATTTATCAAGTCTCAGCAGCACAATTATGCTGCGAGCGCCACTGTCAGGGTTGATAAAATTGTTAATGTTCAACGATGATCAATAAGCGAAGAAGGGTCGTCCGTCAAAGTCTTTACTGGATCAAGTGTTGTTGTATATAAACATGTATCACTAAAGCAATATTGTTCCCTTGCATTAAGCAAGAAGTATGAGAGGTCGACGTAGGGTTGTCCCTCCTACTATGAGTAGGCCTCGTATGTGGAGAGGTATAGCTCTTCGTCCAACCATGCCTAGGAATAGGCGGTTGTAGAAATATTATTTTCATTATTATTAATCAAACACCTAGTAATAAAGATTATTTAGCTTACTTGTTAGTTGCACATAAGTACGGGTATTTGGAAAAGCAATACCTGGGTCTCGGAACTCGGAGTGGAACCTGAGACCTGGAACTCTTATTTTTGATACCCGAGACCCGGGACCCGGAACCCGGGGTGTATTCGGCGCTCTAAGCGTCAATCACTTAAAATATCTAAGGTCAATTATTATGGAGAGAATTCAAATATGAGAGGTCAACTATTATGGAGAGAATACAAAAATGTTTTTCCATGATATATTCTAATGTTCTGCTGTTCTGTTATCTACTACCACATACGCTGCACTGTTCTATATATCTTTTGTTTTAAGTGGGCACTCTTATTAACTTCGCCAATGAAATCGCTGACGTTTTAAAAATCTACGTGTTTTTTTCTCTTCACGGGGAATTTTTGAAAGTTAATACTTGCATATTTTAACTATATCCGGTTTCATTTCATTTCACATGCTTTGGTTTGTTTTTTGTTTTTTAACTAGAGTCTTCTCACGGAAGATAACGTCTGGTAAGTCTATGCTCTTACATGTATATGAAATATGGCGAAGTTTACAGCCGTTTACAGCTGTTTTATTCTATATGCTTGACATTAGAACGTCAAAATATATAGAACAGTAGAATATAGAGAAGTAGGCCCGCGGTCCTGTTCCAGGAGAAATATCTCCAAAACGAAAAATTCTACGAACTTGAAACTTTTTGAATTTTAATAAAATCTTATTGGGAAGATATTCCCAAAATTTCAAGTGTTTACTTTAATTATTGACTTAATTATGCTCAATTATTGAACGCAAGGTGAGAACTGTAACCTATTTTACTGTAAATTCAGCAAATCTTAAACAGATCATAACTTTCGATAGACGCAAGATATTGACATGAAACTTCGACAATAGTCGTATATCATTAAAAGCAATCTGCAAACGTCATCAATTTTGTACATGACGTCAAAATTTCAAAATGGCGCGCCAAAAACAAAAAAGATATTTTTGATGTTTCTGGCGCGCTATAGATGGTCTGGACTTGATTTTTTTCAAATTCTGATGAAAAATGCAGGAAAGCTTTTTCTTTTAGCTTTCTAATTATGAAAACAGATTTGAAAAAGCTCTTTTACTTTGGAAGATATAATGATTTAAGCAAGTATATGTATATTCTCTGTACTCTTTTTATATGATGACGTCATCAAGTAACCATAGCAACCATTACTTTTTGAGTATGATTTTGTTACTACTCTTATTTAGGACTAACTTCATACTAAGTTTCAAGTTTATATCATTATGCTATCCAGAGTTATTGACCGCGGGCCTACTAGGCCCCCCCCCCCCTCCCCCAGTACTGCCGAAGTCAAAATAACCCAGTACCGGTGGGGCTGAAAATTATGTAATGCTAGTTGGGGTTTTCCCATGCATTCAAAGTTATTTAATATAAATTAAGACAATCAAAACTCAAGCTGATGCTTTATAATATCTGCAATATTGCTTCTTACTTTTGCAGCAATAGACAAATAGACTGTCTGCTTTGTTAAAGAGTTATCCCCCTAAAGAATATGAAAATTCTTCAGAAAGTTCAAAATTGAAGTGTGATAACTTAAGAAATTTTTGCGGATTTTATTTTTGCGAAAAATTCCTACATGTGCGGAAGATTGTTGTGGATGACTATGTTTCTTTGAGATTTGCACAAATTTGCAGATTTGAAAAATTCATTGATAACCTCAGTTAGAGAAAATTTACGAGTAAAGTTAGGCACTACAGGAAATCGGACTATAAAGAATATTACAATCCCAAAAAAGAATTCGCGAATTTTAGTTCCCCCTAAATTTAATTCTTTAAAAGTAATTTCCCAAAAATTCCTCGCGTATGATTTTTTCCTAAAATTATTAAGAATATGTAAACTGAACAACTTTTTATCTTTGCTTGCTTCAATTGAATCGGGTTGAACTAGTGGCGTATAAGTATAAAGAATTTCCATTGATTTAAATTTGAAAAAATAAATCCACGCGTTCAAATTCACTGTCAATATTGCACATTTTTACTTTTTTGTCAGAAACTTTCTTGGGAAGAGAACTTTAATCAGAAACATCCAACGGGCATACTTTACTTACTGGACCCAGACCCGGACCAGGTCCTTTAATAAAACCGGACCCTTGAGGTATTTTCAGATCAAAAGATGATGTTTATTTTTCAATTGTCATACCGGAAATACCTGTTTTAGGGTATTTTTAGTCAAAAAATAAGAAATTATCCATTCAAAATGAAATTTGAAAAATGGAAAACTAATCACTGGTTTGTTTATTGGATTTAGGATGGACATTAATATGAATATTACTGAAAGTTAATTTGAAAAATTTGTTGAAATATGTGGTTTCTGCTGTTATTTTGGGGAACCCGTTATTTTCAAGCATACATTAGAAACAATGATAAATGGAAAACCAATCACTGGTTTTTTTTTAATTCTTTACATAAAATATTTAAGAATTGACAAAGCTGAATAAAATGTCTGAAAATTGACGTCGGATTTAGTTTTTGTTATTTGTAAGGTAATGTAATATGTATTTGTTCGACTTTAATAGTAGTTTTAAAAGTAGCTATATATATTTACAAAAATGGCTGGAGCTTGCAGAAGACCTAATCATCAAGCCCAAGTGACGAAAAGGATTGTTTATAAAAGTGTAAATGTAAAATTAAAAAAAAATATTTTTAAAAGTATCTCCATAAATAAAGCATTTATTTACCTTATTTGTTTATTTAACTTACCCTTACTTGACAGATAATTTAAGATAATTCCCCATTTGAAGTTTTTATTCAATGTCCCATTTCGTATTCGTGCACTTACGCGTTGTTTTATACCTAAATTCTCTTCATAGTCTAATTGTTCGACCTTTACGGCACGTCATTTACCGTCTTCTTTCTATTTTAACTTTTAACTATTTTACTGTTTATACTAATATACTGTTTTAGCCTCTATATAATCTTTAGTTATTTATTTTACTCAGGTACTATATTGATACCAGAATTGTAATTTTCTGAAATAGCCAACCTGACTAAATATGAATAATAATAATAAAATAAAATAATAACAATAAATAATAATAATTTACCTAAAGTACCAAATTTCATTCAAAACGAATAATCTTAAAGCAGGTATTTCCAGCATGATAATTGAAAAATAAATATAATTTTTGAAATCAACACCCGTTAATCATCCATCGTACTAAATTTCATTTAAAATAGATAATGTTTTTTTTTTTTGACCAAAAATACCTCAAAACATGTATTTCTGGTATGATAATTGAAAAATAAACATCATTCTTGAAAATCAGCACCCTGTAATTACCTATGGTACCAAATTTCATTCGAAACGGAATTTTTGATCTGGAAATACCTCAAGGATCCAGTTTTTCTCAAGGTTCTGGGTCCGGTTTTTCTAAAGGTCCTGGTCCGGTAAGTAAAGTATGCCCATCCAACGAGCCCAAAATACAAAATATCTGTTATTTTTTAAGAAGGGTCACTTTCACAAAAATTGTTCTCAGAACACTCGAAAAATCTTGGAATCAAAATTCTATCCTTTTTATCCAGGAAATCTAAAAATATCTAGCAGGCATCAAATCGTCCCAGAACATGTGGTATTCTCCAGGTGACTAGAAATTTGGATCGAATGAATAAAAATTCAGGAGTCCAAAACACCAAATATCTGTTCTTTTTTGTCCAAGAAACCAGAAAAAATGCTTTAGGCATCAATTGGTCTCAGAAAACAACCATATTTTCCAGGAAGCCGAAATATTCTCCGAACACATGCAAATTTCTAGGAAAAACATGTCTTCCGAACAGATATTTTGTAAAAATGCCTCGTTGGCTGCTTTCGTTTTATGTATGAATGAAGATACATTTAAAGTATATTAGGGATTTCCCTTTAATTCAAAAATGACATTCAGTGGCTGTTCTGAAGACCTTTGGTAAATTTCAAGAAAAATCTATTTGGTTTTCCACTGTATAGATAAAAAGTTTAGGAGAATGGCAAGTTACATGAGCTTTTCTTTAATATGGCCGTACATATGTTAAGTATAATGCATCATGTATCGATGTATTATTCAATATTCAATTTGTACTTGCCCATAAACAATAAGCGTTTTTTTATTCAATTAACAATAAAATAGTTAAAATTCCAAAAAGTCGCATCAAAGGAGTACGTAGCGATGAGCAATACGACCAAATAAAAAAAATCAAAGCTGATAAAGACGAATCAAGAAAGAAGTGCTGTCAATTGTGGTGGAAATTAAGGAAAAGGAATGGTTTTGGAAATGAAAAATGTTTACTTTGCTGTACTTACCTTTTTTATGATAGGTAAAGCAATAGTATATTATAAAGATTTTCTCATCAATTTGGATTTCGATCTATTCGTTCAACAACAAATGCTCTCTTACATTCTATTTAAAAGTTCACAAAGGCTCTTGATTTTGGAAATTACGCTTGCTCTGTCCTTTAATGATCTTCAGAAAGCTTTCGATACTGTCGACCACTCAATACTCCTTTCTAAACTCTATCACTATAGCATCCGTAGTATCACTTTATCTTGGTTTAAATCTTTCTTACATCGACGATCTTAGTTCGTTTCAGTTTCTGGTTATGACTCTAAATTCAAACTTATACTTTATGGTGCTCCACAGAAATCAGTACTAAGGCCTCTTTTGTTTCTTCTCTATATCAATGATATTCATTTTTCTATACTTTATTCTGATGTAAATCTCTTTGCAGTTAATTAATTTCAAACATGGTTCAGCTTTGAAATCAATGGTTAAAAAAATCAACATTGACTTAAAATTGCTAACAATAACACCACTAAAACTAAGTTGTTGATTTTTCGTTATCGTCAGCTTTAACTGTGAAATCAAAATCTAGCTTCATAGTCGAAGACTCTATCCAATTAATAGTGTCGGAAACTTAGGGGTTTAGAGGCCATTTACATGAGAATTTCATTTCGGGCAAAATGAATTTTATAACAATGTCATTAACTGTAACTACTTATGGGGTTTCCTTTGACACCGAAATGAAATTTTAGTTCTGTCTTTTTGACCGAAATGAGTTTATTTTGGGTAGTTTTGAGTCGTGGTTTTCAAAATAAATTCATTTCGCTCGAAATGAAATTCTCATGTGAACGGCCTCTTACATAGATGAACATTTGGACTGGAACTATCATATCAACCAAATCTGTAACAAACTTAAACGCGTTAACAGTGTGTTAAGTAAACTATGGCATTATGTTATAGATGTGTTACTTTCCCTTTATTATGCCCTATTTCACTCTCACATGTCATATTCGTGCCAGATTTAGATTCAACTTAATAATAACCAAAATATGCTTTCTTAGAATCTTATCTTTTTCTGAATTTAATGCTCCTTCTTTTCCTTTATTCGTCAAGTGCAACATTCTCATTCTTTTTGACTATGTAAAACTTCACAATTTTCTTTTTAGACATAAACTTTTAAACTCAAAACTTCCAACTCTTTTAATTGATTCTTTTCGATTAACTTTCTACACTAGCTATCATCATTTAAGTCGCTGTAAACCAGGAATTCTGAAACTTTTAAGAGTTTGTACTGTGATCTTGGGAATAAGTCAATATACAGTGTGTCCCGATGTGTCAAATGTGTAATACTTTCAATCTACATGCAATTTTCGTATAATTTTTATATGACTTGAAAGAGTTTCAAATTTTTTATAAGATGGTATTTTTAATTTTTTGATTCAAAAAATGGTTTTAGAAATATATTAGATTTTACCATGAAACTTTAACATTAACATAAATAACGATCAATAAAAAGTAGATTTCAATAAAGCCAATTATGAGTTAACTGCTGTTTAATCTATTAAGTCTGAGTTTACACTTTGATGTTTTAATCTTTAAGGACTGACTTTTAGTAACACTGATGTTTTATCAAGCGCATTTTTACTTCTTTAGTTACAGTAAAAAGACTAAAAAAAAAGAAGTATCTTCACCTCAAAAACTTCATTTTTCCTGAATTCTCGTTCTGTGTCTTTTAATGTTACACAGTAACATTGTTTTTGCTTGGCACATTTTACAACAGGATACTTGCCTATTAAAGCGATGTTTTAATGATGATTTGCTTATCAATGACCGTATCAAAACACAGAAGCCTTCATATTTTTCAAAATATTCTAATTCATGAAACAAATCATATAATTTTGGAAAGCTTAGAAAAATATCTAAATAATGATATAAAAGACAATGAAATTGTTTGAAAGTTACATCTATTTAAAACTCAGGCCTCTTTTTTTCCGGACACACTGTACTTTATTATGCTCAATTATGTATAATACAAGGTGTGATACAACATTTCCACTACAAAACAATTATAAATTAATTATTGGTAAGCCTTGGTAGGAAAATGTTATCAACCTGAAACAAATAATTTAATTTATTGATAAAATATCACTGCAAGCAATTGAAATCAGTATAACGTCAAAATTTTTCATGAAGTCGTTATACTATAGCCTTGGTCTCTTGTTTAGCATTTATTTCTAATTCTTTTACTGCGTGCTATCAAATTTCACGTTTCTATCATAACACAATCTGGAGTTTAGATTCTCAAAAATCCCAGATGTAATAGGTCTAATGATAATAACATTAAAACTGATAGAACACACATCAGATATAACGACAAATCAACAGCTTGAAGAACAAGAAATGACATTGATGAACTTATTTTTATTGACGATGACACGGATAAAGCAGAAGAATAGTTTGCGCTGATATTTATCAATTTGTTCTGTGAGTAAATTTACGACGAAAAAATGATGTTTTAAAAATTCCGGAGGTTTAAACTTTAGGACGAAAAAGTTTTCGGACATTATTGTTCTTGAACCTTTTCAGCGTCCGAAATTAATAACGTCCAAAATTATTGAAAATAATGTATTTGTTTGAAATTTTAAATGTCTACGTTGCATTAGCAAATGGACGCGCTTTTGACTGGGCACGTCCTACCCCTGCCATAACTTTTGTTAGGATGAAGTTATAGCAATGAAACTTCACAGGTATAACAACTGATATGTAAGGAAAAAAATGACGTCATACTTTCTAATGACAGCATTAATATTGATGACGTCGTCAATTTTTAAAAGAACTCCGATGTTGCCACATAAAATTGAAATTGCCTAAATTTTTCATGAAGATATTGAAAATATGTAAAAGCTACGCTATCATCCTTTATGAATCCCAAAATGCGTATGAATGAAATACATTTTAATTATATGATTATTTGAAAGTTTTTCCCATTTCTTGAGACACTTGTTGTTATTCATGTCATACTGCTGACATGAGTGAGGCCAATTGAAACTGGAATTTTCGATTTTTAGTCAGGTAATTAAGCTTTAGAGAAAGTCTGCAAATATGTTGCTAGAATATATTTACGAGAGTCATTAATAAACAATTAATCAATTAAGCACCTTGGGCTAAATTGGGCTAAACAAAAGTTTTCGTTACTCAATCATACACAGGTATACACTGTCATGATTCCTAGTAGTATAAAGGTCATCAAATGGGTAATGCTATGTACAGTTAGGCCCATGTTACACAAAGAAAGTAATATTGCACCCAGAGGGCGTATGATAAACTGTCACCCTATATATCAATAAATGCCCCATGCCATTATATCAAATTCTCCCCTGAAATTAACGCTCTTCTAAAAGGGAGTGTTTATTTGAAACAATAATATACATAGTATTCTACCGTGGCTGATTCGGTACTTTAAGAATCTTAAAATTATTTTTTCTTTCGGCCAACACTTATAAGTCTCGGCCGACACTTATAACTATCGGTCGACACTTATAAAGTATGTCGGCCGACAGATAGCTATTGTAAATGTCGGCCGACAGTTATAAGTGTAGGTTCATACTTATCATATGTCGGCCGATAGTTATAAGTGTCAGCCAAGACTTGTAACTGTCGGCCGATACTTAGCCTGCTCTAAGTGTCGGCCGACATTTGTAAGTGCCGGCCGATAGATATAAGTGTCGGCTGAAAGAAAGAAAAAATAATTTCAGGATTCTGAAAATACCTAATCAGCCACGGTATTCTTGTTTTTATGAAATTTCCTAAAGTTTAAAGAATGCCTCCCTCTTTTTAAAACACCCTCGAATGAACGCCCCTCTAAAAAATTGATGCATTACGATAGTTTGATCAGAGTAAGAGTCACATGCCTACTATTCACTTATGGAATGGTCTGTTGTCATATTGATTTGGTAAATTTTTATTTTTTATTTTTTAGCCCTTTGGTCACCTGGTCATCATGGAGTTTTGACATCAGTCGTGTATGTAAACCAGACCACCCAAGTCACTCTTTCATCCAATATTGATAGGACAACTGGTTTTTCATTGTCCTTTCTTGCATGTTCAAAAGGAATAATCATAACTCAAGGTGCTGATTTAATGGTAGCATTAGAAAATCCAGACAGCAATGCAGTATCATATCATACAGTACTCAAAATAGTTTTGAGAAAGACAAATTCAGCAAATGAAATAATTGTTTTGACACCAAAGTATAGTTTAGAGTCTAATGTTTTAATGACTCTTCAAGTTGATGTTAATGCTACTGTTATTAAATCTGTTTTAAAGCCAAATCCTTCACAAGTTAAAGGGTTCAATATAGCAGCTGTTGAAACTTTTTCAAAAGGAGATTTTACCAATTTAACCCAAACTAAAGCCCAGCTGGTATTAGGATCAAGAACGTTTTCTGGCTGTATATACAGTGGAAACCAATTAAATGTGGATGCAGTTAAGGGCAGCTGTCCCTTAGACAATTGGGCACCATGCAAAAACCAAGGTAGGTTGCTTCATTTCTGGTACTGATTATCAAAATAAATAGAATTGTTAACGATGGTTGGAATAATAATAATAATTGTACAACCAATTTACTGCCATTAATAACAAATGCCAGAAAGATAAAAACAAGTTTGGTAAATAATCTTGTCAACCTTTTGCTAAATTGTATGCATTGATTGTGGATTTAAATGATGTATTTTATTACTGAAGTTGAATGAATAATTTAATTATTCACTACCCAGGATAGCATATACATTTCTTCACAAATTTCACAGTTTTTAAGGTCGTGTGCAAAACTTAATTCCCGCAAATTTTTCTCTACCTTCGGTCGTGAAATTGTTTGGTCGAAAAAAGCCATTTTGATACTTTCTTTTGTTATAAATTTACTATTTATACTAATTTTGATTCATTATTTGTTTAGCTTGCTGAAAAGTTTTAACTTTTAAGAACGAATATTGCAAGTTTAGATCTTGAAATTAATTCTAGGGAAATTGATTTTTTTGGACATCGGCGAAATTAAAAAATGAGGTAGTGCATGTGAAATTATCTCCAGTGAAACTTAAGGAATCTTAGTTCCTGTATCAATGATCCTGCCTTCCTGGAAACACCCCAAGGAACCATGGAGAAATAACAATGGTTTAAAAATTTTACTACCTAAAACTTCACAAGAGACTCAAACTTGACACTGACCCAGGTTTAGGATTCAAATGCTACTTGACTATTGATCTGTATTTATCATCATGTTATCTGTCCATGTTAGTTTGCTCAGTTGGATTTGATGGTCGTTTTTGTCAGAACGATATTGACATTTGTGAAGAAAATGAAGGAATTTGTAACTATAACGGTATTTGCAAAGATGAGGTCAATGGATTCACTTGTTTCTGTGGAGCAAGATACACAGGGAAGACTTGCGAAACTTGGCTTGGTTCGCCTTGTAATAATACAGTCTGTCAAAATGGTGGTATTTGTACAACAACAAGTGATGGGAATGATTACACCTGTACTTGCAAAGAGGGTTACACAGGCAGGAATTGTGAATCAAACTATTTACCTTGTGACAACAGTCCTTGTAAGAATAATGGAAACTGTTCTGATGATGCAACAGTACCAAGTGGTTACAAGTGCTCCTGTCCTCCAGGTTTTCCATCTCCCCATATTATTTTTTGCTTTGACACCATTTCCTATTTTCTTCTTTTTCGTTTTATCCTGAAAGATAAATAATAATTTTGTTAAATAAGTAAAAGCTGATGATTTGGTTTTGAGTCTAATATAGTCAAATTATTTTAGCATATCATTTATAATGTATAATGTATATATGTCGAAGGTCTTGTAAAGAGTAAGTTATCTGACTTAACTCAGATAACACCAAAATCTGTTCATTATACATTATGTAATGCTTCTAAACTACCGTGGCTGATTACGTATTTTGAGGATCCTAGAATTGTTTTTTCTTTCGGCCGACACTTATGTCTGTCGGCCGATACTTATAACTGTTGGCCGACACTTAGAGTAGATAAGTATCGGGCTAAATATCGGCCGACAGTTATAAGTACTGGGCGACACTTAGAGTAGAAAAGTGTCGGGCTAAGTATCGGCCGACACTTAGCTATTGTCAGTGTCAGCCAAAAGAAAGAATAATTCTAGGATTCTAAAAATACATAATCTGCCACGGTACTAAACCATTTTTCTAAATATTATTCATTTTTAAAGAATAACCAAACAAATAAATTATTTTAATTCTATAAATGTAATTATAATCAAATGTTTGGTAGAACAATGTAAGGTCAGACAAATTTGACAATCAATATTTCTTAGTGTACCCCAGTGGAAACAACCACAGCACGTAGGTGGTAATGGTTATTCTGGGCTATCCACTCTAAATATTATTATTGTTATAATTTTTTGATGTTGGTAAAGTTTAGTTATTTGCTGTACTTGATTTAGGTTTCACTGGAACAAAATGTGAGGTTTCTCAGAAGACGTGTGAACCGTCTTGTCAAAATGGGAACTGTGTTGGGGACTTGACAAATGGTTTTAAATGCCAATGTTGGACTGGATTCACAGGCGATATTTGTGATATAAATATTGATGAATGTAAACAAACTCCTAAAATCTGTAATAATGGCACTTGTAAAGATCGCTATGGAACTTACACATGTACCTGCAATGCTGGGTATATCGGTTCAAATTGTCATCTGGAGATCAGTGAGTGTGACAGTAAACCATGTGTAAATGGTAAGTTGCTCTATTTATAATTATTAAACATGTTGTTGTTGTTGTGTGTTTGTTTACCAAATGAATGAAATTGGAACAAGTTTGCATCAATTTGTGTAAATTGCAAATCTTTTCATTTTGAATGTAATTATTTTGGAGACTAAGACGATGGCTTTATTATGTGCACAAACTTTATTTCTCCCTGAATGTCTTTAGGATGGTTAAGCTATGTATGGTTTATTGTAGGCCTTGAGAAAAAACCAGAGAGAACAGGCAAATTACTTCACTTAAGTGATCATGTAAATGTGATTGTTTATCCAGCAAAACTGATACAACTGCTCTTTGAGTTTCTTTATACTTAATCTGAAATGATTGTGTTGTTTTAGGTACATGCATAGACAAATTTTTTGATTATGATTGCAGTTGTTTTCCTGGATCTGAAGGGAAGAATTGTGACAAGGAAATAGATGAGTGCGAATTTGGTTATTGTAAAAACAGCAAAAGCTGTCTTGACAAGTTTAATGATTATCAGTGCATTTGCAATGAAGGTAAATAGAATGCCTTCAGAGACAGGATTTCTAAAGAAACCTGGGTCTCTTATCTTCCTTTATTTTCCCTTTTAAAGTGGCTGCACTATTATAATATTTTAAACATGCATGGGAAAAGTGCAGATTCTTCTTTTTTCTGTATTTTTTTACAATTGATTTTTAAATGTTAAGAATCTCTTAACTTTGGAAGGAGATGCGTATCATCATCAGGGACTTACCACAATGTGTTGGCACTTTGTAAAGGAGATTGGTCAATAAAAGAGGCTTTTTTATCCTAGGTATATATTTTTGTAATCAAAGAAAAGAAAATATTTCTGTTGCAAATGGCGATAAACAGCCCTGGAGGCCCCTCTCATTTGTAGGTTATGTTGGGAAAAACTGTACTGAAGATGTAAATGAGTGCAATACTACATCTAACCCCTGCTTGAACAA
>JAUBWS010069033.1:0-14136 GCA_032270445.1 Darlingtonia californica
GGGGGGGGGGGGGGGGGGCCCCCCCCCCCCCCCCCCCCCCACACCCCCTTGTAGCCACGGGCCTGATGTAGATGGCTTTTACGGAGATAATAAAATTAAAGGGAATCTAGAAGGTTCTCTTTTATCTTATATCCCAAAAGTCATTTTTTCTAAATAATGATTCCATTGCAGCATGGAGGAAGTACTGATTGCAGTTCTCATACTAAATTAAATGAAAAAAGAAAAATGATAATTCCCGTGACAACAATGTCCTTGATGTTCTAGTGAGCAATTTCACCAGTATGAACGTGCCCGTACAGTATTTGCAATAATTTTAGTTTTATTGATTAATTTTGATTGCATTTTATTGGCTCTTTAGAAGATTTATAAGATTCTATCGTATTTTATCAAAACTGAAAGTTTATTTAGCATATCTTAAAGGGTGTTGATAAAGTGAATAGCTTCGGTCAACTTTTTGGAATAAGGTCTGAAACTTTTTAACTACTTAATTGAAATTTGTTTTTTGTTTTGGTTTGAAAAGAGATTGCGGAGTGTACATCAAAATACATGAGAATTTTCCAAAAAGAAAGATAAGGATATGAAAAGGTGAAGATTAAAAATTGAGCTTTCGTAATATGAAATGATAATTCGATGTAAATTTACATAGAAGACTGATTTTTAAACTTTTCCATACGTTAGTGTTCATTTAGAATGTCCCAAAATGCAATTTTATGTCAGGAGCTACTGAGGAATATTTTTGCATCCGTTTTTCTATAAAATTATATTTTTGGCAATCAAAGGAATTTAATATTTTGAAAATGTTTTCATCAATCCCATACCATTATCCGTTGCATTTCTACCTTAAGGGCATTAATTTTTGCGAATTTCGCGAGTTCTATTGTTCTTTAACAAAAGACTATCGATCAAGAACAATAGAAAGCCTAAAATTCGCACAAAAATTAATGCCCTTAAGGTATCATAGGAGCAAAACCAAGAAGAATTTTTTAATTTGAGCCAAGGAAGAAAAATTCAAAGGATCATAATTATAGAACTGTGATAACAACAACATTGAAACTTTACAAGTACACAACAGAGGGGCATAAATTTCTTCTGGAAATAAATCGAAACCTTTAGGAAGATATATTGCAGATTTAGGAAAAGTCATGTTTTCTAATAGTTCAGGAGCTATCAACATATTTTTTCACGTTATTTTTCTCAGAATTTTAACCAATTTAGTTTGCTTCTAAGACCTTGAACGTTTTTTTAGGAAAATAAGTAAAAAAAAAATGCTTTATTTGAAGTTGCAAATAATCGAGGCTTCTATCGTGAGAAATAATTGTTACTCTAATTAAAAGCTAATTTTTTTCATCTTTACATTAATTAATCTTTGACATAAAAATACATCATTAAGATCCAATAAATATTTCCTTTTGGGAAATTTTGGAAAAATCACTCTGACGGCGACCTGTTTCGTGCGTGCGTCTACACTAATTGAGTATAACATTTATATTTATACATTTAATTTGAACCATCCTTTTGTGCTATTTCATTTTTGTTATAAACTAGGTAATTTTTGGTTGGTGTAATTATAATAACTAGCAAGTGTGAAATATTAGATATTTTAAGTTTCAATGCAATTTCAATATCTTCTGTCGATAGCCCTTATTTCTATTCTATAGTTTGGAGTAAAAAGTATTTCAATTTGAAAATTATGCCAAACATCTACACAAGTAAATACAAATATTCACACAAGTAAATAATGTTTTAGTAGCCTTTTGCATGGACACCCTACAGTTCTCATATTTGATTAAATGGCTATACAGAGGCGGATACAGACTCTTCAAACCATCATGTGAAAATCCCGAATTTTTCCGATTTTCTGATTAAATTTCCCCAATTCTTCCCAAAATGTCTATAAAATGTTCCCGATTTTGGTAATTTGAGACTATTTAAGTTTTAACTGTGTGAAATCACAACTTTCAGATAGTCTCTATCCGCCCCTGCTACCTTATTCGGATTAATTTTGGCGCGGATTTATTTTGGCACAGCGAGATAAATATTAAATTCAGCGCGGATTAAATTTGGCGCAGACGAAAAAAGGTAAAATTTGGCGTGGATTTAATTTGGCGATTTTTGCCATTTTGCGCCAATTGCGCCAAATTTAATCCGCGCCAAAATTAATTCGAATACCTTATATGATTAATGGTTATAACCTTTCCATGAGTCTCTTTCAAGAAGATTGTCAAATAAACACATTCAAATGTATCATTCTACGAAAGCAGCCAGCGAGACAATTACGTAATTTCTGGTTGGTGTAATTATAATAAAGATTTTAACTTAAATGGCTTTTGTTGATTGATCACAAAACTAGCAAGTGTGAAATATTAGATATTTTAAGTTCTGAAATAATTAAAATTTCAAAAAATTGATGTGTTTGGTCAAAACTTGGCTTCCTAGAAAACATGGATGTGTTCTGAGACCATTTGATGCCTGCTAGAAATTTTTGTCTTTCCTGGAAAATATGGATTCTTTCCTGGAGAATATGACGTGTTCTGAGATGGTTTGATGCCTGCTAGATCTTTTTTCGATTTCCTGGATAGAAAGAACAGTTAGTTTGTGTTATGGGCTCCTCGATTTTCTTTTCTTGGAGAAAAAGAAAAAGTTAGCTTGCTGCCTAGATTTTTTAGCTGTTCTGAGACCTTTTTTTTTGGCTTGATTCCTTGACAAAGTGACCTTCCTGGAAAAATAGATATTTTTAAAAAAAGATATTTTGTATTTTGGGCTCGTTGAATGATTCTGAGGTATAAATGGTGGTGAAATGCTATTTGTATGCATCTTTTGTACTAATAATTTTCGCATCATTTTAGCTTTTCTGTGCGCAAAAAACACATCTCTACCAGTAACATTTCTACCTCTTAACCATTTCATGATTCTCTTTTAGAATCCCTCAAAAGCTTTACTTAGCAAATCCTTGGTTCTCTTGCTTTATCAGAATGTTAAACCCTTCTAGTTTTTACTGGACATATTCATGAATAGGAAAATTGGATAGATGCTTCTGTATAACGAGACCTGATGCCGTGGGGGCACGTAACTGTCCCATTTTGTGAAGTAAAACTATTCTTTAGTTTCTCTAATAGGGTTCAGAAAAAATTATTCAAGTTTAAATGTTGAGCAACTCGAAATGGCGCTTGTAAAACTGAGTAAAGTTTTAAGTCATGCATATAATTAATGCTTCACAAAATCGAAAAATAGCTGAAAATAAATACCTTTAGAAAAACCCTGATTTTGACTCTCTTTAGGTTAATTTAGCAACTCCGAGTTGTAGATTTCTATGTACTGTACTGTATCATTTTTTGCCTCGAAATTCAAAATTAAACTCGAATGAACGAAAAATTCGAACCTTATAATTGATAAGCAATATCTCAACTAAAAATGTGGCATTTTGAACAAGCTTTTTTAAGTATTGTCTTAAACGGACTATGGAATAGTCTAGGCCCTTCCCTGTCTCCTCCTTATCGGGCGATCATTGTGAAACCAATTGCTACAAAGCATCTTCGGCCAATTTTCCAAGGCTTCTCCCACCACTTCTTGATATATTTCTGATAGACCTCATTCATGTTGTATTATGGACCAATTTTCCTAGGCTTCTCTTACCATATCTGGATACAGTTTGACTACTTCCCCATGCATATTGTAATACCTAGATCTCTCCAAAGGTCCGTAACTACCACAAAAAATTAGCTCCTTCTCCATTTTTTACATATCCCTTCCATAGTTATGTTCCCTGGAATGTGACTGTCAAATACCTAGATCATTATGGACCAATTGCCCAAGGCTTCCCTTACCACATCTTTACAGACTTCTATTCCCAAAGTATATTTTCAGTATCTATATCATTATGAACTAGTTGTCTTTAGCATCTCTTTCCATATCATAACACAGGTTATATTCCCTATTTTTGCAGTACCAATATCACTATGGACCAACTGTTCAAGGCATGTCTTACCATGCACCTATATACAGGTTTATTCTCTAAGGCTCCTCTCATCAAACACCCATTTCGATAACCCCCCTCCCCTTTCACCTTTGCATTTAGAACAACGATACAATTACTGCCCATTTTTTACATATTGCCCTTCCATAGTTGAACAAGGTTTTAGACCGCTTGTGGTTTCCAAATTTCAGGGAAGTTCCCTATAAGTCTCAAAAATTTATGAAACGGTTGTAGATCTCTCCAAAGGTCTGTAACTACCACAAAAAAATTAGCTCCTTCTCTATTTTTTACATATCCCTTCCATAGTTAATATGTTCCCTGGAATGTGACTGTCAAACCAATTGCTACAAAGCATCTTCGGCCTCTTTACCAATACCATTTTAGACTAGATTACTAGTATATATTTTTTTAGATCGGACTCAAATTTTTTTTGTAACGAGAACAACCGTGCAAAGAAGAAAAATAACAGCGGAGGAGAGACCCGTACGGAAAAAAGCTATGTTTTTCTTTTCCGTCCGGAAAATGCCGTGCTAGACTGGTTTTCGGCAAAAAACTGCAAAAAGCAGACTAGCACGCTAGTCTAATTCCATTTTTGTCTTTTTGATATTTGACTATCAAAAAGCGAGAAAAAGGTCCGGGGGAAGAGGTTGACAGTACACGATGTGTATCAATATATATTTTTCTTCATTGTTCATATTTTTTTTTGTTCAAAAAAGTCAAATATGGAACATATTTACAGAAACAATTTTGTTACTAATTACATAAGCTGAATAACAAAGAAAAAAAATTCAGAAGTAAGTATCTGCGAAGGAGAGTAAATGAAATATGCACTCTAGCCACCTTGCTTTCGCCCTTGATTCGGCACTGTATCCCATTGGACATAGCCGTTACTTCTTGACGCCTAATTTATTCTCAACATATGTACAGGGTGTCTGGAAAAAAACGGAACGCTAAGAATTATTCAAAAACATCGATTTAATTTATGCTAAGTGATTGTGCATTACAACATAAATTAAATGTGAGATTGGATTTGGTTGGTTGGTTCGTCTATTGTAGTGTGTTTTCGCATTAATTATTTTGTCATGTATTACATTTGTTACAGAAAAATAAAACTATTCATTTGGGAAAAACAGAAGTGTTGATTGAATTGATTTTTTTTCGCATTTTTATTGTAAGTTAAGTTGCAAGAAAATTAAACGAGATAACCTATAAACTGTATTGCAGGATTCTTACAAACAAGAGAAAGAAGTGAACTCAAATTCCCAAGAGACTTTGTCGTCTTTGTCATTTGAACAGTAATAGTCACATTGACACGTGCAAGTATGTTGCGATGCACAATCACTTTGCATAAATTAAATCAATGTTTTCAAAAAACTTTTAGCGTTCCGTTTTTTTCCAGACACCCTGTACAGTGTTTTGATGAACTTTATATCGTGAAGTTAACTGAACTTGCACCTAGTGAAAGTCGAAGTGTGAGAGAAGTTTTAGGTTAAGTTGGCAATCCAACGCCTAAAAAGCCGAACTTATGCCACGTGTATTTAATTATATCACCCTGTTCATAGATGAAGGCTAGGTACACTTTCACGTCTTACAATAAGTTAAAATTAGACTAGGCAGATGGTCCTAAGAATTTATAACTCTCTTTAATACATTCTTTCGTTTTCAATTATCCTAAGAGTCACGAGAACCTTAAAAGGAAAACTGGTCGTGTTCTTTAATCCGAACACTTTGGTTCTTTAGTACAAAAAGCCAAAAATTACTTAAATAATCAAGACAAGTTTTGCCAAAATCCGTCAAGTCGTGAATCAAGTTGGTGGCGTTGCTGCGTAGCTATGCGCAAATTCACTTTCACAACATGTAAGGCAGATTTCCAGCTTTATTAAACAGTCGAATGAGCCATCTAGTACTTATGCTCAGATTCTGTACAAAAAAACTATTTCTCTTATACACATTTGATCTTCGTAATAATTTCGCTGTATTATCCCTCTTATAATAGTATCGTAAAAAAACAAAAAAAATGAAAGTCTTATAAATTTTTCAATAAATTAATTATCATGTATATTTTAGCAATTTATCTTCTTCTGAACTCAGTCGCCAAAATCATGAAAAAACATCCGTGGAGGAGTGTATTTATATTGTTGCGACATGCAAAATGATTATCGCTTCAAAAGGAGTGCACTCCTCCACGGACGCTTTTTGGTGTTTTTGCCGACTGGTAAATAGGGTATTATAATTATCAAAGATTCGGGCCAGAAAAAATTAGCTTTAAATCTACTATATATAAGGGTCTATCTACACTACACGACACCTTCTAAGAATGAAGTGTCGAGATATTTCATTACTGTCCTAAGGAAAGTCATTTCTTTACGCGTGTTATCGAAAATTTCCCGCGGGTCATCGGACGGGCATCGTAAACAATTGGGAGCCCATACCATAGCCAGGTTATCTTCTCCCATCTTCGACTTCGAGACGTTTTCGGGGATCATAAAAGCCTAGAAAAACAAAGTTTAGAAAAAAACATTTTTATCGAAACTGTATAAATATTTACTCCTGCATTTTCAGTACTAACTATTGACGGATTTGGTCTCCTAAAGCATAAAAAGGGTTTCTATTTTCGATTTTCTATACACTTTACTGACTCACTTATTTCTTCCTAGAACGTCCAAGTATAGAGTTTAATAAGTGCCAAAAATCCGTGAAAATTTGGACAATTCAGTTAGCTGTATGAGTTCTTAAAGTTAACATTAGCAATAAAACTTCTATTGGTCTTGGGCTTCTGCGATCTACAATTAACAGGGTTCAGACAAAGGCTTACACAAAAATTTCGCTGAGTTTCCCTGAATTTTCGTTCATTTTCAAAGCATTTTTCCCTGAAAAATATCCTGATTTAAGCACTTTTTCCCTGAGTAAAATTAAACCAAAAATCTTTAGATTTTTATTGTATAATTTGAAGAAATCCAAGAAAACAGTATGTAGAAAACAAATAACTGCTGAAACAAAAAATTCACTAAATGATCTAATATATATATATGCACATTTTAAATTCTTGGTCAAAGAAGAGTCAAACTTGATAAAAAATTCCCTGAGTTGGATGAAAAAAAACAATTTTTTTTTGACAAGCAAACAAACGAGTTTCCCTGAGATTTAAAAAAAAAGACCATTTTTCCAGGTTTTCCTGGTTTTCTAGGGTCTGTCTGAACCCCAATTAAGTGGACATGGCTGAAAATAATGGATGGGTCCGTGCATCAGGGAGCGGCTTCCGGTCCGCATATAGACTACCAAAAAAATGTCGGACGAAAGTGACGAAAATTCAATTTTCAAATACAAATAAAAACCGCACGAATCGCAGTGTCTATAATGGCTAAAACAATTTTGGCGGCCAAATGTTTTCACGAGACAAAATTTTTGTCAGCCCCAGAAAATTTCGTCACTTTTGTCCGACATTTTCCTGATAAGGTATGCTTAAAGTTTATAAAATCTTGAAGTATTCTAGCAATGTGGAGCCATGACCAAGTGGTAGAGCGCTGAGCTTAGAATTCAGAGATCCCGAGTTAAACGCGGGCATGAGGCCTTTGGCGGTAAAAATTACATCACCATAAGTCACAAGGTTCCCTGAAGGTGTTTCACAGGAAGGCAGGACCCTCGTCGATAATAGTCCAAAACGGAACTGAAGATGCTATCCTGGGTAAACATTCGTAAATAAATAAATAAATTAAGTGCTAATCTTGAAATATTCTAGCAAGTGTAACCTACCTGTAATAGCCGAATAAGGTATGAAAATATGAGATTGTTGATGGGTGGTAATGAATTGACAATATTCAAACAAATGTCAGGATTGTCACTGTTGTGTATACACTGGTCGGTAAACATATCCGTTAAGGGAAAAATCTTTGCAAAAAAATTCATAATATATTCCCATGGGGGGATTAAAAGTGTAGAGCGTGTAAAGTGTGCATTGGAGCGTTACTTAACAAAAGAAAAGTTAACACATCTTTTGATGGTCACTCAGGAAAAGACTACTTTTTTCTAATCTGTATTAGATTCTTCCTAAAGTGTAAATTATTTAGCTTTTTTTTGATCGTAAAACTGTTGTTCACCTAGTTCTTCTTCTCAAGAAAAACATATGTGAATGAAAAGCTTATAAAATCAGCTTTCTAGCGATATAAAATTCATGTCTAGTAAAATGATATGCGCTCCGAAAATTCTACTTGTTTCCAATTTTTTTTGAGACGCAGTGTACATGAATCATGGGTACTTCTTGGAAGACAGAACCCTCAGAAGGTCGGCTGCATAAACACGAAATGTAAAATTATTAGGAATTTGGATATAGATAGGACCCTCATCAACAGCTCTGCAGGACAGAATTGACTTTTTCAGGGAGAAAATCAAGATTCACATTGATAATAATTTTGAAGAACCGAAGAGGTTATCCTAGGTTGATATGTAATAATGCAAATCATTGGTGTTCAATGAATACAGGCAGTGGTGCCCTTATAGTTCACAAAAGATTGCAAGAACGAATCACAGCGTGCAAAACGTCCGAATACGGGTCCCGTAGAAGAAATTGGTCCATATACGGTAATATACGGGACCGTATTCGGTAGAATTTCACACTGTGATTTCTTCAAAATTTCCATATATGGAAGAAATTAGTCCATATACGGTAATATACGGGACCGTATTCGGTAGAACTTTACACTGTGAGAGGCTCGTGACATAAACATGAATTCTCCAAATAGTATATGGAATTTATAATGAAAAGGATATTAGAATCGTTGTGGTATCAGCGGCTCGTATAAATCACGAAACCAGAGTTTGACAAGCGAGCCTGGTGTGTGAGGGTCTTTAAGAGAATGTGTCGACTCCCATCGATCGACTTGTAGTTTCAACGAATTGACTGCGTCGATATCACCAGGGACCCTACCAAAAAACAAATGAGAAAAATATTAAAATCAGTTTGAGAACACTCCTAGTCTTGCTTTTTTTCAGTGCGGCGCTCGCTTTTTCAATCAGCCAATCATGCGAAGACATCACCAACCATCGTTATACAAAAAAGTGCCTAAATTTTATCCAACTAAACCATATTTAATGATTTTCATCCATTAGGGCAATGCATAAAAACTTTCATTAAGCTAATTATAAGTCCATATGCATGCATGCAGAGAAAACAAAATCGCTTATTCACACGGAAAAATTTGCTTTATCTCAAATCCCATAAGAGAAATTCCAAAACTCACCGGGTAATTCAACTAAGCTAAAATCTCAGATGGAAATATCGTCTCTTTTAAATTTCTATGCAAATGTACAAATCAGCCTTTAGGCAACAACTTGATGTCTATAGCGTGATAGTATTATAAAGAAACTTCTTCTGGGTTACATGTGAACAGATAATCTAGAAACCTACCTAAAAATACCCTCCGTTTGTAGACCGTTGAGCCGTAAAATTGAATCCGTCAATGTTGTCAAAATCCACGGTAGCCGACTATTAGGGAAACGTTCGGATTGCATTTCCATAATGTCTTCCAACGTATTACCGAACATTGAGGGGTTGAATACACGTTTCTAATAAAAAATAAAGAAAATTTTGATACCCTAAGGGAAGAAATTTTCGCGGGAAGATATGTTCGTGGAGAAATTTTCGCGATTTTAGCCCTAAATCGCGAAATTAGATTTTACTCGACCGCGAAAATTAAGTCAGTAAAATGTTTTCCTTGTTTTTTTTACTATTTCTTTTCATACATTTCTTCCAATACGAAGCGACCGCGAAAAATAATTCCACGAAAAGCTTTTTCCCTTAGGTATGTGTAACATATTCAACTGGTAATCTAGAAATATTCTAACAATAGAGATATACTAAAGGGCCCCTTGGATATCCACCCGTTATCCGAAGACCACTCGTTATTTCCAGGTACATTTTGAAGTTTCCTTATCCCTTCGATGCCCGATATTCTCACCATGGGAGGGGAGGGGTACAGACTACTTCTGAAAATTTTTTATGACAATATTCATACGTACGATTGCCGATTGGATTTCTTCCGTCGTCGGTCCTTTCAAGCCTCGTTTTGCTCCAATGTTACATATTCGTTCTAGTTGTTTATAACAATGCTTTGCATATTTGTCTACTTGTGCCTGGTAGTAAAAAAAAACCATTATTGATAACATATATGGTATAATGCCATGCTAAGCCAGTCGATAATTTTGGACATACATTAATACATTAATGAAATGCGGAAAGAAATACAGGTTCCAAGGTTTCAACATTCGCTTAGTGGATAAACCAGAAATAAAGCGTAACAAAGTGCTGTTCACTATCTATAGAACTTCTTTTTTATAAAAGCTAGGCGTTACGATACCTCTTTTTTTGTACAACATTGTTAAAATCGAAAATAAAAACAAAAGAGAGCATTGTTTCCTAGCTACCGAATCTGTGCTTGACTATTACCATACCTCTTTTGCTATAGGCGATAAATCTTCAAAATCTAAATATTTATAGATGTATCCTTCTAAATATGAATGGAATCTACCAGATGGTGGAAATATCGATAGACAAGCGGTCAACAGCTCCCATCCAAGTTTCAAACTTTTTCTAGAAGATAAAACAACAACACAAAGAATAAGAAAAACAATTAAAATTGGCGAGATCGAATGGACCTAATTTTGACAAAATGTTCTCATTCATGTCAGTCATAACATTGGCTTGCTGTCTTGCCTGGTCGCTCGGTAGAAATATATTCTGCGAGGCGGGCGTTCATTTTTACGATATTTACGGCAAAAAACCTTATAAACATTTGCTTGACTGGATCTAAAACTTTTTATTGAAAAATGGTTTGAGGCCGAACTTGTGACTGTGCGCTTCTGTTCGTTTTTTGAGTTTCGGGAGTAGAAAATTTTAAACTCCCTCCGACGATTAAACGAATGCGCTTTTTAACAATAGCATAATCCATGTTTCACGCAACAGAACACGGGCGCTTTGGTCGTCGAACAAAATTCCCGTAAGTGGAAAGCCGGTGTGGCTGTAAAGATTTTGACCGAATGTCGTAATATTTACTGAATATTTTCAGGTGATAGGTATATATATCAAAACCGCCTCTCAAGCACATAGAAAGAAAAAATATTGTCTCGATTTGTCGTTCTTCCAAACACTCATAACAAGCGTTTCTATAGAAAACTCGAAAAATGCGAAAAACTAATTACTTACGTTTTATCGTTACACGTCGTTTGTTTACATAGTTGTACGTAAATTTCGTCCCTTAACGTATGCGTCTGCCAACCACGATGCGTAATTTCTACGGCTAAAGCTTCGAAACTCTTACGACTTGATTTGTCACCCATGCATTGTAGAATAACTAGAAAAGAGAATCACGTTTTCGTGTATTATAATAGTTAAAAACTTCCTAGTATTTGTAGTGGAAATTAAGGCTAAAGGAATATTCACTCGCTGACTCGCTTTTGCCCAAAGACAACATTAATCCAAGCAAAAAAATAATCTGTGGAAAGGCAATAAAAAAAGCTAGTGAATCTATTCAAACGAAGATCATTTTCATATCCAAAAATATTGAAAATTCCAAAAATACCAAAAATAACCAAAAGTAAAACTAATGTGATAGGTTTCTAAGCACCGTGCTGTTAACCCTTTAAATGTTCCTTTTATTAGACATGGCAGAAAATGATTTTTCACGGTCTTGGAACCCTAGATAGAGACCTAATGAGCTTAGCAATGTCCAAGGTCTATCAAAATCTGGAAATTTTCCGGCATTTAAAGGAGTCAAAAAATATTTTACTGGAGAAAGCTACATCGGGGTAAAATGGCAAAACATCTCAACTTACGTTTGAAGACTTCAACCGCATCTTTTCGTTGCTGTTTCTCTCTTGTCATTACCATTGGTTTCTTGATCGGTGTCTGTTTACGAAAAATAAAGCAAGTTACAAAAGCGTATCTCAGCATTTACGTCACTCAGGCACCACTTAATTTAAGGTTTGAAATAACGATTTCCATAAACAGAAATTTCTTAATTCACTCATCTACTCTTCACAGAACCGGTTTACACTGAAGAAGCTTCGCTCTTTCTATGAAGCTTTGTAGAAATTTGAAAGGCTTATTCGAACCCGAGACGCTTTTCACTGGTAAGTAACCTGCGTAAAGATAAAAGTTGACGGCAAATACAGTATATACAACATACTCTCGGACTTCATACGAAAGGCTACGATAATATTTGCTAAGTGGGATCGCTATTTAGGGTCACCGCAGAGGATAACTCCAAGAAAATACTTTGTAAATACTTGACATCAATAAAAATACACTACCCCACTAGTGTGATCTTGAGAAGGGAGGCATACTTTTGACCCATACATCACGTATAAATTGACATTAAGCAATAAATATTTAACCAAGTCGGCAAAATCTTCAAAACACGTCATTGGTGGTGTACATTTTACACGCGAATAGGGTATCGCTTCAATAGAAACAAACTGCTCCCTGGTGTGATTTTGACATACCTTTGACCAGGACAACATGCTGTGAATTGACATCCGCCGCCTGAAGACACCTTTACGATGTGTATTCAGTGACGTTTTCACCTCCTTTGGAATTTCACGTGACGACTCCGGGCTAGACTTCTTCGTTGGCGGTTTAGTTGCGCCAGCCTGGAAATACAACAACAAATAATATGCACTAGCTGAATCAAAACCTTTTTAACTGACCTTACTATCATAAAAGAAAAGGGCAACCAAGGTATGTGCCATTTCACGGAAATATTTTATAAGTGACTAATTTTTTTTAGAGCTCAGGTAAACTACGGCTAACTGGATAGGAAATCAGGTTTAAAATTAGATTTCAAGGGTTTTCCCGAACTAAAAATGGCCAAATTCCCTACATTTTTCTAATACAATGATTGATCAACATAAAACAAATATCAAATGGAAATTCAATACTCCAAAATTTCATGCACAGTAGATCTCTCACGATATTGATACAAAATGGAGGCCTAACATCTATAACTTCAATAAGGAATTTACATAACAATCAATGCAAACCTAAAGAATAGACGACTTTGAACAAACTCCCTGATCAAAGATTAAAATTCCTGACTTTTTCCTGGTTTTCCCTGACCAATCTTAAATTCCCTGACTTATCTTAAATTCCCCGACTTTTCTAAATTTTTCATGACAAAATTAACATGACAGCATTGTTTTTTATAAAAAAAACCCTTTTTCATCGAAAACTCAATGTTGTTAGAAAATCCTTAAAGTGAGGATGACATTTTCTTAAAATTTTCTTATCACTGAAAAAGCTCATTTTCTTATGAATTTTTTTCTTATAAGAAACTTGTATTGATGATTACGATGCTAATGACGCCATTTATAAATTCGTTTTCCTTAGCTTTGGGTGGGCGAGTGCCAAAAACATTAAATCTTACCAAGTTCATCATTGACATCGGCCTGAAATTCGTACTGGCAATTTCGGCATTTTTGGCGAATTTGGCGCGTTTTTCAACATCAAGCGTATCCGACTTCATGCGAGTGAGCGGACTCCGCTTCGCTGCCGTCTGCTTATCCATGTTACTAACGGTTGGGATTGGGTTGGATATATTGCGAATTTCATCTTCGGTGTCGTTAAGCCTTTCGTAATACGAAGAACCTGTACAGAAAAAAAATGTAACATTTGATTTGATTTGTTTATTTAGCCAGGATAACTTCTTCAGTTATTCATGAACTGTTATGAATGTCCTTCCTTGAAATAACTGGCGACTCTGGTCTATGTGTCCAGCGCCTTAACCACTGGACTACGGCATCACCATGTTTTGACAGAGGTTCCTCTGAAAATGATATAAGGGTAGAAAACTAAAAAACAGTACAGTAGGCTTGCTATGATTCAACTTCTCATAATTCTTCCTCTATCATATGAATTTTTTGACTTGTGCCTTCAATTAGCATTCACACAAAAGTGACCTCACTTATTTGAGCTTGACAATTTTCCACCCATTTGACCTACCTCGGTAGTGTACAGCATACCTCTGACCATCAAACCCCCTCCCCCCTCCCCCCACTTCTCAATTATGCTGAAGAAGAGGATGACAAATCGACATTGAACCAAGTTAACATTACAAAAAGAAATATAAGAACATACGTGAGTTATTCGATTCTTCATTTCGTAGTAGCGTTCC
>JAUBWS010069066.1:0-14133 GCA_032270445.1 Darlingtonia californica
GGGGTTGTACTGGGCTCTCTCTTTCTTCCCCATCAATATATAAAAAAAGAAAGAGTCAGAGACCAGTTCCTGTGCTATTTGTATTCAGAAGATTGAGATTGAAATCACCTAAAAGTACCAGTGTAAAACGTAGCTATCAAATTGGTTGTAATTATGTCATACAAGATTGAGAACAGCGCTGATGACTGAGTGGATAGTGGGTTTGGAATTCAAGACACAGTTGTTTAACCTTTTTTTTTTTTTTTTTTGAATTTTGTAAGATGTTTATTAATGAATTAACAGATCCTGCACTAATGTGACTTTCCAACTACCTTAGGTAACAGATAGAGTGGGGATTAAACCAACAATTTCTTGCTTGCTGGGCAATTGCTCTACCAATTGATTGTGCTATTGATCCAATGTAATGAAATCAGATCGATAGTAATGATATGTAATGACAATCAGATTGATAGCACAGTCAATAGAACAATCACCTGACAACAAGAGGTTGTATAATATGCACTTGGTTCCACGAAAAGATGTTTTTTGTTATTGTTTTTTTTCATTGATGCTTTTTACCTTTTACTATCATAGATTGGAACATAAAAAACCATAAAAAATTGTCTTCGCTGGCCTGCAGTTTAAAACTTTCAAATGTTGACATGTTTAATCTTAGTTACAGATTATGACAGACTTGATGTATCCAATATAAAAAATAAACGAAAGAGGTAATATGACTACACATTCAGCTGAGACAATTAAAAGCTGGAAATCATTAAATGATAATTTATGACACCAGACAATAGTACATAGCTACCATTTTACAAGTGGGCTGCTCTTCGCTTTGCTTATAAAAAAAATGAGAAGTTTGGAAACCTGGTTTTCACTAGCCACGCATTAAAATGACACTGTGCTCTGAGAGAGCTGAAGTCTGTTATAGTTTGATTACGTGTTGATCTGTTGTTGTACCATTACCATAAAGGTGCAATAATCTGTGTTGCAATCGTGTATTTGAAATTTCAATGGCTTGTTGGTTTAGGTAGTGCGTGTAATTTTTACAATTCACTTGGGATTTATAGAATACTATAGAGTATATATATAGGCTTACTATTTTCACAATTGTTCTTGCTAAAACAGTTTAGTTAACATTTTGGTTTGGAGATGCGTAGCTTTGGTATCTACATATTTTTTTATTTTGTTGACATTTGGAAGCTGCACTTTTGGCTATTATGTCCAATCTCGCCTTGTATGTGTCAAAGCGGCCCCAATTTACAGTAACACTTGCAAAGAGGTAAGTGACTTGAATGGTGTGCACACACCATTCAAGTCACAACCCCATCACACCTTTTAGCCTTTACTTTTCACTGGTTTTTGGGCCGGTAGGGCAGTAGGGGTTGGTCTCCATTTCAAAAAAATATAAAAGTTAATTAAGTATGTGTTTCTTGGCTCTTGTCTCTTAGCAGACAGCAGTAGTACTGCCGTGACCAGCAGAATATCCATGTCCTTATCATTATTAAAGATAATTGACGTTCGTTTATGAATTTGGGGACGCAGTTCCGTTTACACGGGTATTTTACCTTCCAAAGAAATGTTGACGAAGGTAAATATGGTGAAGAAGTTTAGTTTAAAATAAAAATGTTAAAACTAATTCATCACGTGTAACATTTTTGATAATTATGCTTGATTCTGTATTAATATTGGTATTAATGTTGGTGTTCCGCAACACCTTTCATGTTGATTTTTTCAGAAGTGTTTTGTGGATAGTTCTACACCATAACAGATTGTACTGTTAAGGCTAAAATACAGGTTCTATTGTAAATACTAGCCTCTTATTATATTCTTCAAGTAAAGTAAAACATGAGCATAGTCAAAAAACCCTGAATTAAAAACTTACAGACATACATCAACACAGACACACTGCACTTATTCCTCCTGTTCACTTCGACCTTCACCTTTTGCCTTGCTGCGATTTCCATGCGCTTTGTTGTTCTGCCGTGTAAATCGTCACGAAAATTCTATAGTTTTGTCAACAAACGATACCTTGATCTCCCGCTTCGTTTTTCCTGACACACTTAGACTAGCGTGCTAGTCCGTTTTTTGCTGTTTTTTGCCGAAAACTAGCCTAGCACGGCATTTTCCTGACGGAAAAGAAAAATCTTTTTTTCCCGTAAGGGTCTCTCCTCCGCTGTTATTTTTCTTCTTTGCGCGTCTGTTCTCGTGTTACGAAAAAAATTTGAGTCCGATTGAAAAAATATAGACTAGAAATCTAGTCTACTCACTCCTTTGATCGAGTTAGGTGCCGCTTTTTGATAGTTACACGATTAAAATCGAAAATCAATCGATATGTCTGTGAAACGTGTAGAAAACAATGCATTTGCGAATCAAAAACAAAAGATTGGGGTAGTCAGTTCGCAATCATGTTTGTTTACATTTTTTACTTATTTCCGATTTTGAATTTTAATTGTCTATTTGCTAGATGATCCCAGGGAAAATGTAACGCGCTCTTTGATGATTAGAAAAGTTAATTCGAACACTTTTGAAAGGCCGCAACATCATCTAACAGCATACAATTTATCTTACGTTTACAGACCATTCAAGTTTTCCGTAGTAGAGTTTCTTAAGTTTGTTTTAATAATCGAAGCAAATATCTTTAGGTGACCCATTATTTCAAACGTTTTTACAAACTTTACTACGGAAAACTTTAATGGACCTCAAACACAAGATGAACACACTCACAGACAAGAACAAAATCAGACTAGCCACTCTCGACTCCAGGACCTCTTCCCTCGACAGCCGGCTATTTAGTCCCAGAGTCCCACTTTATGTTCCAGACCCCATTCGCGTCAATATCCGTCGCGCTGATAAGCTTTTTGCCGTTGAGAGAAGAATCCCTTTGGTAAAGTGTCAAAGTAGCTTGTAGCTCATCGTTATGGTTTACTGTATTTTGATCAGAGTTTCTAAGAATTCTGGTGTATTTTGATCAGAGTTTCTAAGAATTCTGGTGGGTTCGAAACATTTGTTTTGTACGTTCTAAAACGTAAAAGACGATGGAAAGTCAGCAATGGACGATCTTTTTGAGATTCAAGATATTTCTTCATACGAGAGGACAAGATATAAAAACAACAACACCTCAAAGAAACTGAAGAAGTATTATTCATTAATAATGCATGCTAAAGAAAAATTCATATACAAGCCAGTAAAAGGCAGATAAAAAATAATACAGGAAAAAGTCTCTACCAGCAAGACAAATAAAAAGGAGGTTATGAACTATCTAAAAATCAAAATCTCATAAAGAGTAAAATCACAAAGCATAATCGTTATTTCCACATCACCCCTAGCCTGGTGTCCAGTATCTCGCAACACACCTTAGCCGATCTCAATTTATATGTACGCACAGATTTTGGGTAGGTAAACAAATCGTTGGAGTTCAAAGAAACTGTGGAGATTAATAGAACAAATTAGGTAATTAGTGTAGTAAAAACTTCTAATCGATCATAAAATCAAAAATATTGAATTAAATGATTTATCTACCTACCAAAAATGATAAGCAAATCTGCGCACGCACTTTATAAACTGAGATTAGCATATGGTGTGTTGCTGTTGAAACTGATGGTTTGAACCAAACGATTTCAACATAAACAGGCTAGGGTTTTGTCTCCGAAAAATATTCCAATGTAATTAAAACATATAATAGCTACTTAATCGGACAAAACAATTCCGGACATTTTTTTCGTTAGTCAAAATTTTTCGTGAGATAAAAATGACAAAACTCAATTTTCTTGAAAACATGACAACTATAAAGTTTCATCACCTCAAGAAAATTTTGTCACTTTTCCGAAAATGTTTTGTCCGAATAGTTCAAAACTGGTTACAGTATAAAAATAAAACGTTCAGTTTATGAGATATTAATACAATTTACGAATCATATTCAATCAATAACAGGGTAACTAGTCTCCTATCTCAAAACAAGCATAGACCCGTAGACTCCGAAAGACGCACTTGTGCGTCCAAATTTGCAATTTGACCGAACTATCGCTATGTCTTTCAAAGCCTATTTAACTTCTGAATACTTGAGAATTTGCCCAAACAAAACACAATTTTTTAAAGAGCGCAAATACTTAGTTTATAGTTTATTTCAGTGACTTAAAAGTTGAATTTTTGACAATTGTTGGAAAAATGTTTGAAATCGAAAAACACAATATAGCCTGATGGTTAAGTACATGTCTCAGTCAATGGCGCTGGGGGAAAAGCACACAAGAAAAGCTATTTATACGGTTATAAGCCGTTTCAAACAGCCAATAAAGTGAATTTTAAATTGTCAAATTATTGGGGTTTTGCAAGGCTATTATTAGGTAAAAGTTGAGAATATTTTTAGCTGTGGAGTTACCTTATTCATAACAATTTTGTCGAGGGAAATTTTCGTCAAAGGAGATTTTCGTGTCTTTGAGAATTTTCTCTTCTTTTCCTTATAAAAATATTTGTTGTCCAAATTTCATCACCGGCAAAATATTTCGTTACTTTCCCCCGACGAAGTTTTCCCCAAAGAAGGTGTATTTAACTCTAAATATTTGTACATTCAATAAAATTGTTTCAAAAATCAAGTCTGTAGTTACCCATACATGCACATATTGCACATTCCTGTACATAGAAAAATTAAAAAAAGTAATCCAGCAATGTCCGTAGGTAGCGACACAACATCAAAATTATGTTTCCTGGTGACACAAAACGGTTATTCAACGTTGCTTCAAAATCTATCTGAGTAGATAGATTGGGCTCTTTTGCTCTACACGTGGTCTACATTCGTCCAAAACTCAGTATACCAAAATCGTAAAATGCGGAGCACGTCGAGTAGCTACTTTTACCATAACAACAGAATCATCGTAGCAAGAGGAAAATGAGCCAGTCAATTTGCTCTGTTTTGCATTCTTAACCAATCAGCGTGGACCATTTGACTTTGAATCAAAGTTCTATGTTTCTAGTTTCCAGTCTTCCAAATAACTTACTTATAATCGATCGCCGATAGACCATGTGTAGAGCAAAAATCCCGAAACACAGCGTATAATTGCAACGCTGTGAAACGGTCTAGCAAATAGAATAGCAAGATGTACAACGGAGCAACGTTGGAACAACATTTTTGAAGGCTAGCCACTTCAACGCGATGTATACACATCGTTATTCGATTATGTCTATATCTCTCTACACTTTTAGTAAATGAAGATCCATTTAAATATATACAATTTAAATCCCGGCTTTAGTTTTTCACAAGACTAACGAGATTATCCATATAAGGGAAATATCGTCACAAATTCTCTTGCAACGTCAACATTTCCATTAATTCCTCCACAACGCCATATAGCATATTTAATTAACTCTGTAGCAACATGACTGAATCGAATTTGAAGACTTCAGAGATCTGAGGGGATTTACAAATACATTTTAAAATCGCCCAAGAACACTACCACGTGTTATTAAACTGTCCAATCAGCGAACATCTCCTTCATCATCACCGGACGTCCGAATTTTTTGCAATTTTGTCCAAATTCTTGTTCGTGGTCCAACACTGAAAAAAAATATTAGAAATATAAAATTACTCGTTACGTAAGGTAAATGAAAGTTATCAAATCGATAGTCGAAAGCGAGTATAAGAATATATCATATTTCATTCTTTTCAGGTTCATACAATATTCTTCATAGACTGTTCCACAGTTCATTTTTAAAAAAATGCCACAATCGTGCTGTAGAAATATGAATGTTTTGTGGGAATGAGAATTTGTCGGCATAGAAAAGAATCATTTCCCTCTTTCCGCAAATGTAATTTCTTTTTATTTAGAACAGACAATATCATTTTCAGTTCATATAAAATAAACAATTGAATATTCTAGATTCTATTTCAAAACCAGTGGCGTAAAATGTTAATTTATAACTCAATTTTTAGATGATTCGGAGCACTTTATTATTCAAAATAATTTATTTTAAACTAAAAAGTTTTTCGCAGTTTTTTACTTTAAATCTTGGAGCTTTTGTTTCAAATGTGCTGAAACATTCATTTTCTCATAGAAAAAACTTCAATCTTAAGTGACAAAATTGCGAAAAATGTTTGGGGGTATAAGAGACCATAGTGTGTAAGAGGAGAGAGGACCCCCTTTTTACAATGCCGATTCTTAAGGAACTTTTTTAAAAGCCAGTGATCAAATGTTAATCCAAAAATGCTTCTTCTCAGTTGGTGTGGTGGGGTGAAGACAGAAAAGTTCGTTAAATCCACAGTATGTCAAACAAATTACCAAATTTTCATATCCTTCAAATCTTCCAACTGCAATAAATTGATGACGTCATCATAGGTACAATGATGCTCGCAAAACTGAAAATCAAAAATAACCATTAAGAAGAGAATAAAGACAAATTATGCCTTGTCATGATGATGACAATAATAACATAGTTAATGGATTCCTCAAATGTCACTGAACTGATGACAAAGCTCCTCCAATTTTAGTTGAAACTTGATAATCATTATAAATCATAATGATTATAAATTTATGCTGTCAGGTTGTAGTAAGTGAGAATGGACGTCCAAAATAAAAAAAATCAGTCGCGTTGGGCATAGACCAATCTGGAAATTTCTGTTGATCAACAGAAAACTTTTTAATGGGTCAAAATATTTAAAAATCCGATCAACTTCTACTGGGAGGAACAATCTTTACTTTCTATAAAGGCCATCACCAGCTGACAATTTCAGATAGTAAAAAATAAATGTTACTCCAAAAATATAATGCATCATCAAGAAAAATTTATTAAAATTTTCACTTTTTATGTCTGTATACCGTCAAGGTACTGTAAACGATTTTCCAAATTATTCAATTCACTGCTTTTTTTCTTATGTCATTGCTGTTGTTAGAGTTTCTCAGATATATCAAACTGCCTTTCCTTTCTTGGAAAAATTAAATGATGTCATAGAAAACAGATGCTGGGACATGACACAATTAAAAACTACTCACCTTTGCGATGTCTGGTTCAGGTACATTTAGATTTCTTAACCACGTCAATAACGTTTCATCACCTAATGGCTCTTCTAAAAGAACGAAAATCAATACCTTTTAGTCGGAGAAATTTTGGCAAAGATTAACCCAGTCTGCACAAGATCGTCGTTTTGACGTCGTTCGCCGTTCGTGAAACCGTCGAACGACGTAAAAACGAAGTCTTGTGCGGACAGAGAACTTGGTGCTGCGGAAAAAAAATCTAGCGCAGACTAAATTTGGCAATTTCAAGGCATTTCTGTACAATTTCGCTAAAATTTCTCCACGCAAAATTTCTTTTAAATAAGCAGGTATATGTTTTATACACTGTACTTAAATTTGGACCTGGTTGTTTCTACCGTTTCTACCTTTTTTATAAAATTTTACTTCTAAGTTTTATGTTGCTTTAAGAAAACCTCAAATTTCAAATCTGTTATGGATTGCTCCTTAAACAATCATTCAAATAGCGACAATTACGGTTTCTTGGCGCATCTAATATTATTATCGATGTTTTCAGAAGAAATACTTGGTTTTCTAAGAACTATGTATTAAACCCGTGTATAACACAATATTGTTTAGAAAAAAACATATCCACAGAAAACAAAGAATAGTTAAAATATTAGATTTTGAACATATCCTAAGCCTGAACTCTGTCCTTGTATATTCCATATTCTAATATTGTTTGGCCAATTCAGGGTCTCGTGTCTTATAGCTACTTTTGAGGCACTAATAGTTCTCAAAGAAACTGCAAAAATATATTACCTTTCACGTAATCAACGCGATCAACGTCTGTATCCGTCCTAGATTGAAAAGAAAAAAACGTAAACGATTGAACAGTAACAATAATTAAACATGTGCAGTTTCGATTTGGCTTCACTGCGTTTAGTACCATTCGGACCGAGCAGTGTATATCCCTGGGTATGGCTAGACTAGCGGAGCTGGCTAGCAATTTTACTTACACATTTTATTTCAATCGTATTACCAAGGTAATTTATCGACGCTTTGAATGTTACATGGATGTAGAAATAACATCTCTGGGAAACACCAAATCGAAAGTATGTGAGGTATTGGTATTTGGAATATCTTTTATCATAGTCTAAAAATGTTTTATTGATATCAAGTTTTTCTATCTATTTTTATTTTCTCTGACTGTGTCAAAAGGCCAAAGGAAACTGTTAATATCATCTGACAAGAAATTTTGAACGTCTCAGCATAAAAAAATTGGATATTTGCAATGAATACTGATTAACAAATAAACATTCAAAAGGTTCTTAAATCTATCAGTTTTCTCCGAAATGGCAGAGATAGCTGTGTAAAAGGTTAGATATAAAAAATTTGGAAGACATTCACTGTATTCTGTTATAAAAAAGTACGTGTTTGATATGGCGGATTCATAAAAGTGGAAACTATTATAATTCTCCTTAAGAAGAATTTCCATAAGCAGGGATATGATATCATATCTGGTGTGTATCATTGGTAATTTTAAGATTTTAGTCAAAACGTGAAAAAACATTCCTTCAACAAGTTTTTTGTCATTAGGGAATTTACCATGTTATTAAACATTCTAATAACTTCTGCTGCTACTTAATGTAGGGAAAATTTCCATGGACTAATGAACACTAAACATGCCTCTATATCCTATTACGAATCAACAATATCTAATCGCAGAAAAAAAGGCAACGTCAGTACTGGGGTAATTGACAAATTGTTGTCATATATACTTAAGACTCACTAGTACAATCGAATCTAATTAGAGAACCAACATTCATCCAACTTTTTTTTGTAAGTCTTTATTTCACATAAAATAAATGCTGTCTACTTTTGGGTTTGTGAATTGTAAAAATCGTTGAAATTAATAATAGGGGGGTTGGAAAATTTTTTCATAAAGCAATGATCAGGTGGGGACGACTATTCGGTACTCTAGAGTACATATGGTCTACCGGCAATCGTTAAAAAGCCAGTATTCTAAAATATAAAACTCACGCATATATATGCTTAATGTTCCAGAAAGTTACAAGACATGTGCGGTGATAGCTTTTGTAAACAACTCATACTCAAAATCATGAAAATACATCTTTGGAGGAGTGTTTTTCTATTGAAGAGACAGACAAAATCGCGTGTCGTTACAATAGAAAAGGACTCCTCCACGGACGTTTTTAGGTTGGAACAACTTTAAAACTATGTATTGTGCTGACTGGGTTACGAGATAAGGATAGAAGGATATACTTACTTGTATATATTTACAAGGACTCGAAGAAGTTTGTTGAAATTTGTTTGTAGATCAGAAAGCTCTTGTAGTAAGCTGGAAAACAAAAACATTACAATAGGAAATCAATGGTTGATTGGAAAACACGGAATGTGGAATGGAAAAGTGTCTGGTTTCATTAACTGAAGCATACTGTTTAATGGGGACCCGCTCAAAAATATCACTTGAAGGAAAGAATAAGACAAAACATAATTTTTTTTTTCAACTGGTCTTTTTCTCCTGAGCGTAGCCAAAGTCCACCCACAACAACTCAAAGACCTACTTTATCTCTCTCAGGCCCTTTTTTAGAAGAAAAGTGCGTCCGACTTCCAGACTTCCAGACGCTGCCACTCTTACTTTTATCAAATAAAAAGTTTCATTTTATCTGAAACTCTTAAAACTGACACCTACGTAGGAGTGCTGCTTGGTTATAAGTACCCTTTGACTTCTGAAAAATGTCCTTTTTCTGTTAACGGACCCTGCCTTTATTTTCTAAAATAGGGCCTGTCTTTAAAGTACAAACAAGGCTCTTCTTAAATCTTTTATTAGTATCCATACATTGTCCAAAGGAGGATTTTTTATTTTTTGAAAAAAACTTGAGGCTCGTATTATTTTAAAATTATAAAAATATTATTATATATTTACGTATCATTATGAAATTGTTGTTACTGCGCAATTACTTAGAGCAGAAAGTTGTATATTTTAAAAGACTTACTACATGCTGTCATCAGACATAGTCTGTATGTTGGATAAGTACGATATCTTATCTTCGACTCCCAGGCTATTATCGCGACTCAAGAATCGAACTTGCTTGCGCTCCATATTGGGTGTGGAGTCTCCTGTGCTGTGTTGGCTGCTCGTCTCATCATGAGCAAGTTCTAAGGAAGAGTAAAGTTTCCACAGTTTGTTTCCAAATTCAATCATTATAAATTATTATTTTTTTGTAAATCACATCCTACATGTAAAACAACTTTCTTTCTATTGACAATCTCATCACAGAGTTTCTCTATTTTTAATATAGCTAGCAAACAATACACACAAAAATCTGCTTACTTGCAAAAAAAAATGAAATTGCTAGATCTTACAAAAAAGGAATTTGGAAAGCTACACTATGATGACGTTTTGAGTTCAAGGAATTATATCACGACAAAATCAGAAGCAATCTTCTAATTACTATAATATCGGAAAAGGGGAAAAACTTTATACCGACTTCGATCTTTCACATCCTCTTACAAAGCGGATAGGTATGGTTTTCCCACTAAAAATCGAGAGTCAAAAAATCTATTTACACAAATATGGGGTGATGTAAAAAACATTCAATGGGAGTTATTTTTAAATGGATTTTGTATTAAAACATCTCGATAGTTACTGTGACATTTACAGTTTGAATCGTTAAGCTGTGATTAGATCAACCCAACAATGAAAATACTTTTTAAAAACCTCATTAAGTTTTGTCAGTAGTAAGCATGAGGACATGAAAATAACATAAAAGGTCATCATTCGTAATTAAGTTTTAAATGACTGCAATGTATGGATAATTAACAAATTAAATAATTTAAAACAAGCAGTCGAGAAACATTCAAATATGGTCATTTTAGAAACTAAACAATTTATGTTGACTTTTAGAAACTCGATCTTTGTATGGAGCCATAGTATCACGACCCACACTTCTTTTTGTGCAGACTTCAGAGCACTGAAGTCTTCCGTAGGAAATTCTGTAAAACATTTTTGGAAGAACGAGTCATCTAGAATTCTTTTCCTTAATTACTCAATGTTATTTTAAAGAATTTTTCTGAGTGGTTTGAACTTGGCGTTTGAACTATATGTAAGAACATTTTCGGTGAATTTTGTATCGGATTGATTCGCGTGTATATTCTCAAAACATTCTCAAACAAACCCAATCAACGTAATTCACTTTCACTTTTCCTGTAAAGTCCGGTTTTCTACATCAGTGATCGGCTTCTTTCCTCTTGTATCAATAGTAATTTCCTGAAATAGCCTTTTTAGACCTGACCATTTATAGCTAAATCAAACAACTTAAGAATCACTACATTGAATTGTTTACGTTAAGAGAAATTCAAAATCTGAGTACAGTAGGATTAAGGTAAACCACATCTTGAAAAATTTCTATAATTTCTTGGAAAATCAAATAACTTTGCTTGTAAACTAGTTTCTTGACCTGAAGTATATTAGTCCCAATGGGAGTCTGACTTAAGCATGTCCCGTCATGACAAACATCACACTGTTAACGTTATGTAATACCGTCATCAAGACTTTCAACGTGCTTATAAACATACAAAAGCACACGATAACTAACTGTGTCATGTTATTTGATTAGGGTTCAATGCAACGATTGATTTTCATGTTTGGGCTTCATAAAAAAGTGAATTTTGGTGCAAGTAACAATTGCGGATTTTGGTTCTGAGTAGTTTGAAATAATATCCAAAGTTTCATTCAAAAAATGCCGTTATATCTTAAATTCGGTGACTTCCATGAAAAACTAAGTCATCAAAATTTAAAGATCGAAACACGACGGCTAATTGCCTTCGGGCAAGACTGAAAGCCATAATGACTTTCTAGACATTTTGATAAAACGAAACTTTAAAGTAGGAAACATTGTCATAACAACATAATTACAACTATGTGCAAAATTAGCATAACTAATTCATGATTGATCAAAAACATTGCTGAGTTGATAGAAAAAACGTTGTATCATTATCACAAGGTAAACAGAACACTCAGTTCACAAAGGTCCTTGCCAGGATAAATTATGATGTTGATGATCAAAACGACTCCATCGCGGTTCTCTTCTTTGGGGTCACGTTTACACGAGAGCGTAATAAGAAAATAACACCCGTGGGAAAGGCCTACACTTAAGGCTCGATCAAATGGTCCAACATTTCATCCAACATGCGAATTTTGTGATGATGGACGTGATGTTGGATCAACAATTCATGGCATGCTTAACAGAAAATGTTTGAATGTTGAATGAAAGTTTCTAGCTATTTAAATGAGTCATTCAACATTCATTTAACATGTCATAAATAGTTGAATCTATTTGTGAAGAGTCTTTCTTATATAAATATGTATACGATAGACAATTAAAACACAACTATTAAGCCCTTGTTGCGGATACTACTATTTTTTTTATGCCAGGTCTCGTGTTAACATAGTCTAAACCTCGTACTCAATGAAAGATAAATAATTCTAATTTTCATGATAAGAGTATATTTTGAAAAACAAAGTTGAGTTTAAAAATCAAGATAAACTTCAAGTGAAGACATTGCATGATAAGTTTCATTTCAAAACTTGCTGAGGTTACACAATTTTTGAAAAGCAATCAAAAAGCGGAGGCCGAGATTGATATTAATAGCAAATCAAAGTAAAATTGCAAATCTAAAAAGCATAATGAGTTCAGACTAAACTTGGAACTTTTATTTCTTAGAATAAAGTTGAGAAAAACACTCTAAATTTCCTTAAAAAAGTATATATATATCTTATATCCTATTCAAAAGTCACAGTAAATCTTAATACCTGCACTGTGGCTATATCACAGTGATTTAGTGGCTAAAATAATGGTTGCCTTAGCAACTTGGATGAAATTACTGTTTTTATTTGGCAACTATTGTGAAGAGTTGTGTTTTCACCTAAGTAACTTGAGACTTGATCATAAAAAAGATGATTCTTTCTCTCTCTCTCTCTTTCTGGGAAGTAATAGCAATGAGCTAGTGTAAGAAATTTGCTGATGTGGAATAATCTTAGTGTAAACAATACCTTTGCTGATATCATCAATTGTTCTCTTGACTGCATTTCTGATCAAATTATCAATCAAAAACATCCAATGAGGAAGAACAGTGATGCGGTCGCGAATCACCTCGGAAATCTAAAGAAATACCATTAGAAATAGTAATAGTATTTGAGTATAGTTGGGCTTTTAAAAGATTTCATACAACTGGATTTATTAGCGGAGTTAAGCAGCCTGAATTGGTGACTTAAACACACGACAGCCACCGCAACGGCAACGCGAGAGCACTGTTTTGACTCGCATACGCGTACACTAATCAGAGGAAACCCCGATCTCGCGTTTTCACATTGCGGGACCGACGTCAAATGAACAGACGTGAGTTTTATGCGTGTTATAGTAAAATTTTATTGTAGAATTTCGTGTTGTTACAGTTATTGTAACAGAATATGATATTTAAACAACGACTACCACAACGCGACATCAAGCTTCCACGTTGCCGTCGCAGTTGTCGTTGTGATTTCGAAAATTTGGTAATCTACGACGTACGACGTTTCGCAGCCGTTCTGGAAATTAACATGCCAAGCAACTTTAAGCAGCACAGTCGGTCAGTGTGTTATTTGGCAACGTTATACGTCGTAGATCTTGGTTTGCTTAACCTCGCTATTTATTTAATACAATGATGTATTGCCGTGTAATCTATATAGAACAGCAGTAAAATATTCGTTGGATAAGCCAGTCCGAAACTGTACTTTATGGTACAAAGTACTGAGTAACAGTGTCGCCTAAATGTGTCAATGGGAATGAAGGACTGTGAACTTATACTATATCAACTTACACATTCTGCAACCAAGTGAAAAGCGAGTTGTATTTCATGCAATACTCGATCATCTCCTGGGAAATCTCTTTGAATTGGCCCTATAAATAACGAAATAACGTAAAATACAGTAATTTGATTGGATATAAATACATTAAATGATAAACACACGAGAAAGATATATCTACTACGAATCATAGTGTCTATAATGCTTTAAAGCAATAAAAAATGTTGGTGAACAAAGGTTTTCGTCGGACAGTATTTTCGTCACCTATCGTAAATTTCGTCACTTTTGTCCGAAATTTTCTTGTCCGAAAAGGTAGAAGAGACTTGATCACTG
>JAUBWS010069077.1:2371-25770 GCA_032270445.1 Darlingtonia californica
TACATACATGTTGTATCCCACTTAGATGCATTTCAGATCAAGTCACATCTGATGGGTATTTATTGGTACTTAAATAGGGTATGAATTCTTAAGGGTATGGTTTTTTACCTATCAAACACTGTAATGGTTACAAAATCAAGAATTGTTTGGGTTGTTTAGTTTTTTTTTTAATTGAATGGGCTTAGAGAGATTTCAACATTTGGAAAACTTAGTGAAAATAGTATTCTAAGGGTGTCAAGCCTTAGGCCCAAATAAGGTATGGTTTTCACCCACATGCCTCATCCATTAGACAGTCCTATATTAATTAGTGAAAGTGACTTCTTATACAACTTTTTGAGTACTTCCATATCTTTTTCCTAAAATCTTATCAATTTTCAAAATGTATACCTTCATTCCAAATGTAACTTGGTGTATCATTTTTGAATGATCCAATGGAACATCAAAGCACAAAGCTGTCATCACAATTTAAAAATTTCTTTTAGGTTGTGTTGTTTTAAAAGACGATGGGAAAGTTGAACTCAAAGCACCACAAGATTCCTTTCAGTTTAAATCAAGTATCCGTGGTCTCACTGATCAAACACACGAGTTTTCCTTCAGTAGAGTGTTTGATGATACTACAAAACAGAAAGAGCTTTTTGATGAAACCATGTTGCCATTTGTGAAGGAGATTTTAGATGGTCAAAATGGTTTGGTGTTTACATATGGTGTTACTAATTCCGGAAAAGTAATATTGTTTTGCTTATTTATTGGTGCAATTTTAATTAATGAGATTTCGCCAAGATAGAAAATTGAATGAAATGAATTATTTTCTAACTGAAGTATATGATTTTTTTCCAAAGATCAATTAAAACATAACACAAAATAAGAACAAAAGAATTATGTATGAAATTTAGTAAAATCACATGTCATTTAACCTTTAGAGCTCAGAATGCATATATGTACGTTCAAATTTGACCAAAATACTGCTATGTCTTTGAAGACCTTTAACTCCCAAATTTTCTGACATTTTTTATAATTGTAAACATCATGCAAATATTTTCAAAAGGCAATCTTTCTAATCACTGCCCTGGTGTTTTAATTTCCGTGTAAACATCATTCTTTCTGATAAGCGGCCGGGAGTTTATTAGAGAGGGGCGCTAATTAGATACGGTATTGAAAAAAAGGAGAACAAAACTAAATTTTGATGAAATTTAATAGTGAGACTTTCAGGGGATTTTACCAAAACAATCAAGTATTCTTCCCACCAAACTTTCATTCATTAAGGTACACCTGCCTAGTATAAGCAGAATTTAACAACATAATGTGATTTTAATTAATGCAACTTCTCAGAATGTCAATCAATCATATTAGTTTTTTGATGAAAAACACATTTGTATTTAATTTTTCACTTTGTAGACGTACACTGTTCAAGGTACTCCAAAAGATGGTGGCATCTTACCAAGAGCTCTTGATGTTGTTTTCAATAGTATCTCACAAAAGTTGTATACAAGGCCTAATCTCAAACCAAAGCATTGTCAGGATGTCTTAGCATTGTCCCCAGAAGAAGAGGTTGCTGAAGAACTACTGAGAAAAGCAGTTCTTAGTGCTACAGATAAAGAGGTTTGTAATTTATTGGAATATCATTAGGTTTTTAAGATGATGTTTGTTCCTGTTTCTGTTAAGAAAATGTTGTGAATCAACATATTTTTCAATGAATATGGCTACATTAAACATAATCTTTATATACATCTAGGAAATTTAAATCTAATTTATTATTGTTTAATGTAGATAGGGAGGTGTACTTATTGAAGTTGATTCTTGACTGTACCAAGAAACCGTTTCTTAAGTTAGATAATCAGATTTAAATAATGAAATTGTGATCTTTAAAAATAAAAATGCATTCTGTATTACTTTACAAAGATTTTCTCTAAAAAGTTCTTGTATTTTCCATTTCAGAATGTTAATCTGACAAAGTTGTTAAACAGCACCACAAAAAGTGGAAATTCTTCAGCTGGCTCAGTCAATTCAACAATGTTATCAAATATTTCAATGATACATTCATCAAAACAGTCAATTATTGATGGTTTGTTGATACCAATTTGTGTGCTCTAAGACTGGAATAGATTGACTCCCTACTAAATTTTAAATAGCAACGTCAGTTTATTTTACAATGGTATATATTCATAAAGATCTTGGAATATTAGGAGACTTTCAAATGTAGCTTGTGATAATCGAGCATGAAATGGTCCAAATTTCAAAAATGACCCCATTTTTCTTATCTACTCTTTATCTATGTCGTGAATCAGTTAGATTTTCAAAATGTCACTTTCAAAGGGGGCCATTGATCTCACTACTTCCTGTAGAAAAACGTCTGCATCCCTTGCTTGATGAAAAAACTATTCACCCACACTTTTCTGAAGTTTCTTAGGTATATGAACAGATTGAGAAAATTGCCTGATCTAGGATGTGAGATTTGTTTCCACTGCCTTTATGTTTTTTGGTATTTATTATTTAGATAATTTGTTGTATACAACTCCGAAATATTTTTCTTTATGTTTCAGATGCTGAACTTGCTGAAGAAATTAAGTCTCGTATAGCAGATGCCACATCTATTGACGTCAATAAACAAGGAAACGTTAAATTTGGTGTGTGGGTGTCATTTATGGAAATCTACAATGAGCTAGTTTATGATTTATTAGATCTCACCCCAATAGGGAAAGGTCGCAAACGAGCAGCTCTGAAACTTGGAGATGATAAAAAGGGGAAACCCTATGTGAAAGGTATTAAAAAAAAATTCTCACTAAAGGCAGGCTCTGTTTTAGAAAATAAAGGCAGCATCCGTTAACAGAAAAAACGGAATTTTCCAGAAGTAAAAGGGCATTTATAACCAAGCAGCATCCCTACGTAGGTACCAGTTTTAAGAGTTTTAGATAAAATGAAACTTTTATTTGACAAAAGTAAGAGAGGCTAGCGTCCTAAAGTCGAACGCACTTTTCTTCTAAAAAAGTGACTGAGAGGGCTATTTTTTTATGATTAAAGAATCACTTGACAATTAATTTTCAAAAAACCTTAAGAGAAAGTCCCTAGTCACCATTAGCAGACCAATGTTGTCAAATCTCTTATATCCTGGATATCCTTTTTCAGCTATGCTTGTCCCATTTAAACAAATTACAAATTTCTCTTTGCTTCTTCAATCAAATTGGTTACTTTGTCACGCCGCAACTTTTTAAAACCTCATTTAAAGTCGAGTCACTGAGATAAAGTGTATTCTGTAAATGTAGTGAATGGGGAAGGCTTCCAAAGACCATTCTATACTCAAATCACACTGATTTCACATTAGCATAAGAACTAAAGGAACTGAAATAACCTTGTAAATTAAAAACGCCTGAAAAAGAAGTATCAACAACAAAGTGACCTTGTTTGTAGAACTGTTTTTCATCCAAATCTTTCAAACTTGGCAAACAGATACGTTTTTTTTCCAAGCATATAAACACTGTAATCTTTCAGATTAAATGAAATGATTGACCGGAATTCTGAAAATATGCTTGAAAATTACTTTACTGAAACTGTCATAATCAGAATAAGATGTTGTAAATAAAAACAGTACTAATAACTTTGCCTTTTTATTTCATTTTCTTTTTTTATTTCAGGTTTAAAAACTATATTTGTTACTTCATCCGATGAAGCCTATAAAGTTAGTATTGCTATTCAATTGACAATTGAAACTTTTTGTTTTTTCATTATAATAATTTATTATTTTCCATCAATAATATTTCCAGAAAAATATTTACCGTATGACACATTGTGTCAATCTCATGATATAATACTCTGAAGGAAGGGGATGTCTACATAAGAAACTAGGTAATATCTTTTTCTTATGACAATTCCCAATATATAGATCAACAAGTTTGAAGAAAAAATGCTGCAAAAAAGTACATTACAACTCTCAAAGCGACAAACATTAAACGTAGAGACTTCTAGTTTGAACGACTCATTTTGTAATGGAATTCAGATCATACACTATTTCAATTTCTTTATCATAGGTGCTACGACTTGGTCAAAATAATCGTCATATGGCAGCTACTAAATTGAATCAGCAATCAAGTAGAAGGTCAGATTTAGGACATTTATTTTTCACAGTTTTTCGTTGAGGTTGTCATTATTAGCTTAAGATGCTTGCTTCTGTGTGTGTTGTGTATGTTTTCATGCAATCCACCTTTGTTTTCTCTTGCTGAAAGACAAACGTATTTACATTGATATAAAAAAGTGCCTCTATTTGTGCAAGCTTATTTTACAGTGAGGCATTAGTTATGTTGAATGTAGTATGAATAATTTGAATTGTTTTATGTTTTAGCCATTGCATATTTGAAATTAAGCTAATGAAAATTGTAGATGTTGGTCAGCCTCACGTTGCTCGAATTAGCAGGTACAATAGATACGTTTGGCCTGAATGAAATATTTTTAAGAAACTTAAAAATACAACTTCAATTGCAGAAGGTCTTTAGTATTTAAACCGTCAAATTCAAATAATTTTTCTTTCCCTCGCTTCTCCGTAGAATAGACCCTTAGCAGAAGACTCAGATAAAAGCAAAATGCTATTTAATATTCTGATTGAAGGCTGTCAAAGTTTTTTCTTCATCTTCAAAATGTTTACATGGATGATGTTTCTGATACCTGATACAACACAATTCTTTTTAGACTTTCAATTGTTGACTTGGCTGGTTCAGAGAGATACTGTAAAACTGGTGCTGAAGGAGATCTATTGAAACAAGCTGGAAATATCAATGCTTCCATCATGACTCTGGGAAAATGTATCAGTACTTTACGTTACAACCAAGAACACCCGTAAGAAAATACTGTATTTTATTCTTCTGCTTTTCTTATTTTTCTGCTACTGATATTGCTAAATGTTTTACCGACGAATTTTAATGTTAACAGTTTAGATAACTGTGGACCTATTGTAAAATTGTATAACCTGTGTCATGTTCCCATATTGTCATATTATTATGTTACTCAAGTTTCCAGAAACCGAATAAGATTTTTCTAATCATCGGAAAAGTGAACAGTGGAACTGACAATCTTATTTTTTATTCGAACTCTTTCATATTCATGATCTTCAAGATATTGGTAACAATTTTTCAAGAATAATTGTACCATCTTTTATCTTATCATTTAGAAACCATCAAACCATCATACCATTCCGAGAGAGCAAGTTGACGCGTCTTTTCCAAAACTTCTTCTTGGGTAAAGGAAAAGCGTCTATGATAGTTAACATCAGCCAATGTGCTTCCGTGTTTGATGAGACCTACCACGTACTGAAATTCTCAGCTGTTGCTAAGCAGGTAATTACATTTTCTGTTTGGTGTTCTTGTCTTTCAATTTCGAAGGAAATTTTCATATTTAAGGTGATTTTACTATCTTACATAAATTTATGTTGCATGGGTTTTGGCTTTTTTCAAGTTTTTGGACATTGTCTTGTGAAATTAAATGCAAGTGAAAGCTTCAAAAAGAAACTCTAGAGAGATAATAAATATAAAAATGCCATAAAAATGTCCTTTATCCCTAAAAATCTTACACTATTTTAAAATAAACAATAATATGTATCTATTTTTATATAGATCAAGATGAAAGCAGAGAGAGCCACAGAATTTTGGCGGGTTCCACCACTACCTAAAATTCCAGCCACACCATCGGCAACACCAGCTAACAAAAGACCACCACTCACGATTGTTACACCTGCAACAACTAAGAAAAGAACTTTACAAAACCCAACAGATTTCTGTTATGATGTATGTATCTTCAAGGAATTTTTTCTTCAAGTTTAATTTTGTTGATATTAAGAAATTTTGTGGTAGTAAATTAACATTCAAGTAATATCCGATATATATAGAACTTCAACTGAAAAATAGTCTTTTTGTTATCAAATCTGCATCATAGAAGCCTAGGTTTGACTAATTGTATATCGATTTCTCAAAAAATCTCCGTTTAAGACAATTTCCAGAAAGTGCTAAAACATCAGATTTATAAGTTAATTTTGCAATCTTTGCTATGTAAGTAATTAATGGTTTCTAATTTGCATTTAAAACCATTAAAGGTTATTGTGTATTCGTTTTGGTTGTAGGAACTGGTAAACATAGTTTCTGAACTGAGAGATAAAGTAAAGAAAGAACGATTAGAAAAGGCCAATTTGGAAAGAACACTACGTAAAGAAGTCAGTGAAGAAATGAATGAATTGATCGTTGAAATTGAGCAATCTCACAGGTGAAATAACTCGATGATATTTTGTCAGGTTTTTGATCTGCCCTGTTATGTATACACAAACATGAAATGTCAAAGAACCAAAGGTTTTTTGTATATGATGCCAATGTACTTCAAAAAAAACAGCAACATTAAATATTATACTAAGTTTTTCGTGGCTACTCCATCTTCACTTGAAGATGTAATACTGTAGTCCGGAAAAGCTTAGCTTAATAAATGGCATAGCTTCGAAGAGGATTCTAAACTAGAAAAAAATATTAAAACCATTCAAGCTTGATAAATAAGTTACATTTATAAACTATTTGTTATCCATTTAAGACCAAATTATTAAGTTCTTACAATGTTTTACGAACCATATTTGTTTTCTATAAAGTGCTGAGCTGATGACACAAAAACACACTTTGGAAGGAGTGATGGAGAAACGTCTTGATCTGTTGACGAAGGTAGCAAATAAACGTAAACGAAAAAATGACGATTCTGTCGAAACTAGTGAAATTTCTCTTGCTTTTCTGGACGCTGAGAAAATGAAAGTGAAAGTAAGTAATAAAACAACTTTCATTTGCTTTAGGTCTTCATGAATACTCTTGCCTGACTTTTCTAGCAAATTAATGTAAAAAAGATTGATATCAAGAAGAATATTTTTTTGGTATCAGTGTGAAACCTGCCTTCGCCCAAAAACTTCGTCTTCTTCTAAGAACTCTTTAAAAATCGTCCCAAACGGGTATTCAAAATCGTCCCAAAATTGGGCGAAAGTTGGGAGACGATCCCTAAAGTTCGTAACTTTGAGGTATATAATTTTCTGTTGATTTTGTTTTCAGGAACGTGATGATACTATATTGACCTTGCAATCAAAGGTCAGAGAACTTGAAGCTGAACAGACCTTTATGAAAATGTCACACTCACCTGAAGATAGATCTCGCCAAATTGAGCTACTCTCTCAGGACTTGAAGCAAACGAAGGAGACATTAGCAATGCAAAACGAAGGGATTGAACGAATGCAAAACATGCTTCAGAGTAAAGATGACGAGATAGATAAATTGAGAGAGGCCCTTGACAATGAAGACCAAGACACATCTGTACGTTTTTAAAATGGTTCATATTTACGGGTCTGTCAGATTGTTCAGCTTTTTCCGAAATTTTAAGTGATATTTCTTCAAAGGAGGAGGGCTGATTGATTTACAATTTTGTAGTGGACCTGACAAAGAAAGGTTAGCTCAAGTTTTCAAGGAGGGAGGGGGAGGGGGGGTCGAATGGATAGAGTTCTAATTCTGCTGAAATTCCGTACCAAAGTAAGTTTCTTTTAATTTGTGAATGTTTTCTTGTTTAGAGTGCAATGTTACGAGAATTACAAGAATTACTTGAAAATACGACAAAAGAACTCGACATCGCTCGTGTGAAGTTGGACAATCGAGACATTAGAATAAAAGAACTTGAGGGTGTTATTGAATCGCAAAAAGGTCAGTATAACCTTCGCCATAAAAAGGCAAAAACCACCCTTGTTTGAAAGAGTACAAATTCAACTCATTCAAAAAACTTGCTTGTGATATATCATTCGTAAACAGATCGTAAACAGCCAAGAAATGGAAAACAGTGTAACTTTCCGTAAGCATTTTAAAGACTCTTCGATTGTAAATAGGTGGTTTTTCTAATATGGAAGGTTATACTGGTTTCCCTGCCTTCATGTTCTTGATGATGTTTGCTAATGATGCGCATGTTGATGATAAAAGTTCTCATACTTGCCACCTTATGCGCGAAAAAAATAAAGAAACCGGAAGTTTTGAAACTGTCCTTTGGCTTCAAACTATAAAATATAAAAAAAGAATCATAAATCTTTGGTATATACCCTCGAATGCATATTCTAAGCTTGGGCTTGGAACAGTTTTGGAGTATCTTTTCATGTGTCCCCGGAATCCATGTGATGCTGATAATATATTTTAAGCTTTATATGATAATTTATAAATTAATAAGCTAATGATTGACGACCACAATGTAGTGACAAATTTTGTAAAAACGGTTCACTAGTTCTATGCTTTTTCTTTTATAAGGATACCTTTTATAAGAACATCACGGTGAGATTTCATACTAAAAAGGAAAGAATAATAGATGAATAAGAATATTCTTCACGCTTCCTCAGTAGAATTTGCGTGTACTTATGAAAAAATCATATAAAGAAATTTTTGGTATTTAACAGGGTTCCTACGGTCAGGGAAAGTCAGTATGAAATCAGCTGTTTTCGACTTGGTCAGGGAAAGTCAGGGAATGTCAGGGAAATTTGAAAGATGGTCAGGGAATTTTTTTGAGATCATCACACATATTGAATAATTTTGTAAATAATGTCATTATTGAACTAATGCATGATAACTACTAATGTTCTTGAATTTTCGTGTTGTTGTTGGATATTATGTTAAACCTTGTATGATGCTTGTACAAAAAGTTTTATCTAACGTAAAATATTTGTCTGGTGGTCAGGGAAAAAAATATCAGAATCTCACAAAAAGTCAGGGAAAATATATGGCTGTGTTGAATTGAGTCAGGGAATTTCAAATGCTGAGTACTGTAGGAACCATGTTAAAGTAAGAAGATAATTTTGGCAAAACTTAACGTTCTTGATTTTTTTATGATTCACGATTGCTATTGATATACAAATGCAACCAGTTTAAAGGTTACAACGTCAATTATCATTTAACAGGCCTTTTTATTCTTGGCACTACTTTGAAGCGCGAAATTTTGCCCTAAATATTACTATATTTTTTAATGTTCAAATATTTCTACTATTACGATTTTTTTTGTAAATGTTAACTGTGTTTTGTTGTTATTAATATTTTTTATTTTGATTTATATATAATCTGACTATAGTTATTTAATTGCTTTTTGTATTTTTTTTACTATAATCAAAGAAAATTTTTTGAATCTTTTTAAATAACACGTTTTGAATATTGACTAAAAAATATTTTTTTGGATTTACAACAAAACATCTCGCCTTAATCTTTCTGCTTGATGAAATAAACAAAAATGATTGCTACATGAGGTATTGGGACATTAACAATTGCTATTTTCGCCCAATATCCCCAGAAAAGGAGCTACTGAAGTTAAATTTGCGCAACTTTAGCGTAACATCAGGGAATGTATGATGTAGATTCGGAATTATTTATGAAGCCATAATTTATGTTCGCAGTTGATTGTCCTGAAGGAATTACCTCTTTCTGTTTAGATTTTATTCCATTAAACCACTGGTATTTTAAGATTTTCATGCAAATTCTTCTATTTTTCGTCTTAGCTGACAACTTGGAGTTGATCAAGATGGCAGAGCAAACGAAAGAGTGGCACTCATTGCAGGTGGAAAATAACAAGTTATTACAGACCACCAATGACGAACTGAAAAAGCGAGTGTCCGATCTTGAAGAGGAGAAGAAAAATACAAAGACGAAACTTGAAGATAAAGAGTACTCCTTGAAAGAAACCGAAGAACTGATGAAGACTGTTCAATTTGAGAATGATGAGTTGTCAATGAAACTGGAGACGTACGAATCCGCCATGAAAGATCATCAAAGCGCACTAACCGATAACGAATCATTCATTGAACAGCTGAACGCTGAAGTTGCCGAGCTCAAGCGAAAGTTAACGGTATATGAAGCTAAAGAGGTTGATCATGTAGATGCTGTGGTTAAAGAAGAATCGAAGCACGAATCGGTGAAATTGAAGGAGAATTTGGAAAAAGCTGAAAACAAAGTCCAAGAATATGGTGAGAAAATTGAGCGCCTTGAGAAACAAATGCAGTGCTTTGAAGGAATGCAAGAAAAAACACCAGTAAACGCCGGTAAACTGAAAATTTGGGCACACCAGGCTAGTGAAGGCCTACCACCGCCAAGTCCCTTCAAACAAACACCTGTCAAAAAGCTCAACTTAACACCCAAGGGAAGCCCCTATTCGCCTGCTTCAAAATCCAGTAATTTACAAACGATCAAAAAGCTAGAAAAACTCTTAGATGAAACGACGAAAGCCCTTGAGAAAAAAACAGCGGTTGTTGTTCAGAAGACCAACAGGGTTCAACATCTAGAAGGACAATTTGCTGCGTTGGAGAAAAAGACGGCGATAAAAGAATTAAAAACGCAGGTATCTAATTTTGAAAATACAATAGTGACTCTTAATGAGGAAATTGTTGAACTATCAAGGAAAAAGTCCGAAATTGAGTTCAAGTTGGTGAATGAGGAAGAGAATTCCTTAGACTTACAAAACGAAGTGGAAGAACTATCAAAGAAAAATGAAGAACTTGAAAGCAAGCTGAATACCGCATTGAGTGAAAAAGAATTTGCTGAAAAACAGCATGAAAACGAAATGAGACATCATTGTGTCTTGCTAGACCAAGCTAATGAGAAGTCTGAAGCTTCATCTCGTAAGATTGATGATTTGGGACATCAAGTTGATAAAGCTGGCAAGATGATCGAGGAATTAACAACGTGTTTGGAACGTGTCAAAGCAGAAGAAAGTAAATCTAAGAAGGAGGTCATCGAGTTTCGTAGTCTTGTTGATGTCAAAACAAACGAACTAAAACAAGCTGAGACTCATTTGGCGAAAAATACGAGATCTCTTGAGGTAATTTCGTCGTATTTCTTATAACATTACAATAAGAATAATTTGTTGGATAAGTCTTTTTGTTCATTATTTTACACGGTTTTAAAATTAATTTGCATGGACGATATTGTACATGTATTATCAGGACAGGCGTTAAAATTATTGTTTTTGCCAACCAACATAACTTAACTTCGATGCAAAACTTGTTATCCTTTTGCAATAAAACTTTTGCAAAAAGCAGAATCCAAAAACTGATTGACAAAAAGTATAAATTGAAAATGAATGACTATTTTGTTTTAAGACGCTGTCCATGGATAAAGAAAGGGTGAAAGAGAGCACGAACAAGCTTCAAAAGCAGTTAGAAGATCGTCGGAAATCACGGTTAGTTGTTGCTGATCAATTCTCCTCTACAGTTGAAGGTTACGAGAAACGTATTACAGATTTGCACGAACAAGTGGATGATCTGGAAGAAGAGGTAGGACAGACGTTATTTTCAAATGAAAGTCCTATTGCAGAAAAAAAATAATTTAAAAGCAAGGTTAAAAGGGCATTACAACCAATAGTCATTCTACACAAACTTCAGTCATAAGCGTGTTTGAACAACACAGGGAAGTTCTTTACTTCAAAAGAACAGCATATAGATTCTGTCAATTTCAATTTTGATTGAAACATGGAAGATGACTCGAGATTTTAAATATTTGAGATATTTTATGCAACTTTAATTGCTCCTTGCTCTTTAGAAATCAATATACAGCGACAAGATCAGTGAATTAACAAATGAACTCAGTAAGTATTTCTTAGAATTTTATTCAAATTACATTATTTTGGGAGTAGACTCTTTTTAGTCCTGACCGGCTAAAGTATAGTAAAGATGATTTTTGGACTTTGGTTACAAGATGCATGTATAGTTAAGATGATTTTTGGACTTTGGTTGCAAGACGCAACTTATCACTGTATAAGTCTTTCTAATCTTTATAACGAGCATCGTTAATTGTTTCATGCGATACTATATGAAATGGAAGAATGAGCTACGAATCGTTGAATTGGTTCTTTTTCAGGAACTTTAAAGGCAGAATATTCCAAAATGCCCACGGAAGTTGAAGAGTTAAAATCTAAAGAAACAGATTTACTTGAGAAGATCCGCTCACTAGAAGAATTTTGTAGTAAGCATGAAATACAAGTTCAAATTACCAACGCTAAGAACACGAAACTGGAAATGAAAGTCTCTGCAATGGAGAGTGAGATGCATGGTACCTCAAAAAAGCTCACAGTGGTGGAGAAAGAAAACGAAGACTTTGCAATGAAAGTGAAGGAGCTATCTGAAAAGTTGAAAGATGTGGCTAAAGAAAAATTGAATCTGGAACAAACTAAGACCAAAAGTGAAATTGAAAACCAAAGTAAATCGAATTTCAAATATTGATTTTAGAAAACTTCATCCTCCAGACGAAATTTTCAAGAATCGTATAATTATTAGGGTTAAGCAAAAACAAATCTAGCACGTATGACGTTGCACACCCGTAGTGAAATTAACATTTCACTATTTCACTATTGGTTCAAATGTAGATAACACGTCTTTTTGTTTTCAAATGTAAAACATTACTTACCTATTTTAGGGTAAGTTCAAAAAATTTCGACCACTACGTGTAAACTTACTGAAATCTCGCGTTTTGGATAAGGGGACGTACTCGTTTCGCTGCGCGAATTCGCTTACACTCGCGCGTAGGTATATTGATAATTAACTTATAAAGTTGGCCAGATTTTTTGATAGTTGGTTTTATAATATGACAGTTTGATAATATGAGGTTTTCTGATACGGGACCCTTAATCTGGTCTTATTACTTATGGTCCACTTGGTAAATTGTAATTTTTTGTAGCCTATGGCCAAAAATTATTCCCCTCACCTTGCTAAAATAATTGTCATAGATGTAAAAGACAAAAGCTCGATTTTTTAGTGCGAAATGTACAGAAATGAGTCGCGAATTTTCATAAAAATTACACTTTATATAACACAGTACTTGATTATTATACCAAATTTAGGCTCACATGGTGTATGCATCGAAATTTAGCTTTCACACTGTGTTTGTGTTTACTGGTCTATCTATCTTTATAAGATGTACTGAAATATTTTATGTTTTGGTTTAGAACAATTCAAAACAATCCTCTCTTTGGAAAAGCAGAAATCAGAGTCTGATGCTATCATTTCATCTTATAAAGAAAATGCAAAAGAAATAGAAACCCTTAAAGACAGTATCACCCAACTCGAAAAAACTATCAAAGCGAAAGACCAACAAATCTCTAAATATGTAGCGGACAATGAAATTCGCGAAAGTGAATCAACTTCGTTATCGGAGACTGAAAAGGAGAATATTGAACTAAAGGAATCATTAAAATTCACGGAAAAAGAATTGAAACGTGTTACTGAGGAAAAGAAATCGGCATTAGATGAATTATTGAAACAGTCTGTAAAACATAAACGTAAACACCAGCCACATGTTGTAGAAGTCAGCGATACACCAACATCTGATGATAATACTGATCCTGTAAGTGAGAAACATACCTTACGGAATAAACCTTTTCTAAAATTATTATTTAGCATGTTCTGCCTCTTTGAGACATGTATTGCATATTGTAATTATTGACTTCTTTTTATATTACTTGTTCAATAATCGGTTGCCAAAAATTTAATTTGATTGAAACGAGTGGAACATACTCTAATGAATCACTATTAAATATTGTGGAGTTAAAATTCGAGTAATTTGTAATCACATCCTTATTCGAGTTATCAAAATGCCCATACAATATCTGAGATTTATACTTAATATTTAAAAGATAAACTCGTAGTTTTTCCACTGTTCACTCCTCGTACGAAATGAAAATCTGGCAAGGTTTCAAACCTTTTCACCCTACAAGCTAACTTCTATCAAGTGCTAAACTGAAGCAGTTATTTCTTTGTTGGTATTATTTCTGAAACACATTGATAAGTAATGATGATTGATGATTATGTGAGGACCAATCCCGGAACTCTGCGTCTCTTTCCTTTCTCGATATTCTTAATCAATTTAGGTACCAGGCAAACATTGGAGGATTTATTATATAAAGTACGCTTAATGTTGTGCCATTATTGCGACATGAAGTTCAATCTAGCTGCGTTTTTTAATTCAGGTTTGAATGATCTCATTATATAACTTCTTTTTGTACTTTTTTAAGGATTTTATAACTCCAAAGCGAGTGAGAAAAGAAGCGGATATAAAACATCCGGTAAGTTGACATATTGACTTAATCGACCAGGTATTTTTTTTAGATGGATATTATATTCCCCTTTCAAGGGGCCATTGTTTTTTTCTCTTTCTCTGAATAACGAGGAAGAAGCGTAATCTTTTAAACTATTTCAACAAGAGTGGAATTTCTAGTCGATCTGGTATACCGCTTCGGGCTTGTGTAGACCAAAAAAGCCCGAAACGGTTAATCGTACAGACTAAGATTTGCCTTGAGTTAAGGTTGTTTATTTAATGTGGATTAATTCAAGCTAAAGAACGAACCTCTGCATCTATTTTATAGTATCTTGAGGAGAACGTAAAAAATCTTTTAGTTTAGGTTATATTCTCCTCCCTGTCACTTGTTTAAAAACTGAAGCCCAAATTCAATGGGATAAGTGTGGCTGGTTAATTGGTCCATTAAGGAGGACGGGATTAAGGATACTGAGTATGATAAGAAGGATAAATCATTCGAGTAGCCCAAAGAAATCATTATTTTTCTTTGACTTGTAATGTTCTTTCTCTCTTTTTTTATCATAGGCTTTCAGAAGACTAACAAGAAGCACACGGAAGTACGATTATTTTCAATCTAGTTTTGAATACTTACATTTCAACTTTACGGTATTCCTTTATTAATCGGAAACAACTTAATTGTTGTTCTACGGGCAAATTAGAGAAATCTACACGATCGGTAAAATGTGAATATATTTCTTCATTTGTAAGGGTGGGTTTTAAGATATTCCTTCTATTTCGTATTTTTACAATTATGCATAGTTGTGGCTACGTATGTTTTGAAACAAAATTTTTCACTCGCTTGGTCCATGTCAATATTTTTCTAATTTTTTGAAAAATTGGATTGTGCCCGTAGAACAACAAATTGTTTTCAACTTAGTTTATTTACAATACTGTAGTTTAACACTCCTTTCAAATATATTTCTTTTCAGATGTAAAGATTCACTGGAGATAATTCCTGAACCAGAGGTAGATTCAAAAGTGTTCAAAATATCTCGTCTACTTCTTTCACGGGCAATAGGCGTCATATCTGTTGACTAATATAAGACAAAAATGCCCTATATTTTGCTTTGACCTTCATAAAAACACGATCCATTTATACTATGTTGGGAGTTTGTTCCCAAGAAAGTAAGAGTTTGGAGCAAAATTCGAAGAATACTCGTGAAATAAGATTTGAGATGTTATTCATGAATGAATGTTAATTTTTTATTTGATTTAGTAAGATATTTGCAAATTGTTTTTTCTTTGGACCCGCTAAGTTGAATACTCTTGAAATTAGCATGTTTTCTCTGCTGTTAATGAATTTTGATTTTTTACCTCTCAGGCAGTTATTGAAGTAAAGGATTCTCCGGAACCAGAAAATGGTAAGTGTACTTTTGATATGATTTCGGATATTTTCGCTACTTTATTGTTTGAAACTTTCGTGGGAAGAAAATTGTCGTTCTAACTTCAGAAACATTTTTTCACATAAAAACTCGAATGATTTTTTTTTGCAACATATACTCTCCCAGAAGATTAGCGAAATTCACAGTCGACTATTTTTTTCTCAAAAGTAATGAAACCTTTCCGGAGCATCGGCACTTTCAACCAAAATAGATTTTACACATTACACATTATATAATCCAAAAAACAACGCCAAATTCAAATGATGACACGAAGCTTGTGGTGGTCTTGAGATTTGTATGGCTAAACATATCTTTTATATTTAGTCGAATGTTTGCTAATAATTTTTATGTGCTCCCTGATAGAAAACATAAGTACATTTAAGGGGTACTCTTTAAAATGATATTTTTGACCAATGACCAAGTACCAAGTAGGGTGGTAGTCCTCTATAAAGGCATTAAAATGAGAAAGTATACGCAATTGGCACTGGGTTTGTTCATTACCCGGTAGAGTATCTTTAAGCCACCTTTTCTGATTTCCTTGAACGATAGCTAATATTCGAACTAAAATATTTAAGCTTTCTCTGCACAAAGTGCAACTCAAGTTAAGTTGTTTGATTTTCATGGTGCTTGTACTAAAGTTACTTAAATTTTGCAGATTTTAGGACAGTTGTTTATGATGATAGTTATAAATAAATTTCGTATAGCCCTGAGATTTTTGATACCAATATTCTATTTGAATTTTTTTTTGAGTTTTCCGAAACTTTCAAGAAAGAACGCATTATGACTTAAAATCTTTTCCAATTCAAGAAAATGAACACAGTGAAATCTCGCGAAATTGATAACACATCTTTCCTCTCTAATTTGTGGCCGGCATAAGTTTTGGTTCTGACACACTATCTCTTTATTTTGATTTCACGAAATAGTCGTAATAGCTAGGTCATTTCTAACTTCGTTTTTTTTAGCTATGTAATTCTAGCGTTGTGTTTGATAAAAAAGCGGGATTTTGAAATACTATAGAGAAGGTTTATTTTTATCAACGACGGTTTACACTATCTCTTTATTTTGATTTCACGAAATAGTCGTAATAGCTAGGTCATTTCTAACTTCGTTTTTTTTAGCTATGTAATTCTAGCGTTGTGTTTGATAAAAAAGCGGGATTTTGAAATACTATAGAGAAGGTTTATTTTTATCAACGACGGTTTATAGAACCGGATTCCAGTGATTTGATGACAACCGATACGGAAAATAACGAACAAGAAGAGATAGATGCAGAAGACTATGTTTGTTCTGTCGACATCGCTCTTTCTCCTCTTGCCCCTTACGACGATGAGAAAGAAGAAGAAGATGGTGACATGGTATGTTGCAGTTATATTGTCATTTCTTAAACATAGTTTCCATCTACCTCTACGGGCGTCCTAAATACAAAAGATTACCATATTTGATATAAACGATACCATTTTTTATGACAATTTATTATTTCGACCGCCTTTAAGTTGTGATTTTTTCTATGTGAGTGTTGAATGAACATGTCCATAAATATCGCACGCAAAAGATGAGCGCGTTCGGGTAGATGGATACCAATGCTTTATTGTCATCGTCAAATGTTCAGTATTATGTTCGTGTACACAGTTTTTAAACAGTTTTAAAAGAGAAAAGAGCACGAATTTTGATCATTTCAGTCCGTCTTTTCAAACAGGAGAACTTCATCGACGTTGAATTAGGCCAATATGTCGCCGTTTCCGAGATTGAACCGTACGACATTCCCGTGATTGGCAAGGTAACTAACATCAAACCGAAACACGTGACACTGGAGATGATGATTGGTGGATATTCAAAACAATGGAAAAACGATACTACAGAATCAGGCGAGATAGTTAACCAAGATGTACATCGTTCAAAAGTGTTATTAAACAATGTGCGATTCACTAGTACAAAACGTCTTCCAATAGACACGAAAAGACATTTGAGAAACGTTTACTTGGATCAGTAAAGGAGATGTGCTTTGGCAAGCCCACACATTCCTGGCACCAACATAAACGTTTGAAATTAATTTTATGTAATTAAAAGTGAAAACTTCTATATATTTGGACGTTTTTCCTTCGATGACGGTTAAGTTAATTAAAGCATTAAAGGGAGTTTGTAGGTTATAGAATACCATAATTGTTACGGAAGTTCCGTATGAGTTAGGGAATGAAATATGATTTGTATCTTTTCAATTTGATTAAATTTTAGGAATTTATCAATCATGTAGATAGGTTATGTGGGGTAGATATGGAGAGTCGATAGTAGTAGCTTATTTTTGGTAGACCATGCATATTTTAGTATAAACCGAGTAAATGTACATCACAGGGTAGACTACTTTTCATACAATATCGATATCGTGGTATATACTTACAAAATTGCTTTATACTGAGCTTTATATATAACATTCGACACATAGCTACGCGTTGAAAGAAATTAATAATGATTGCAAACATGTCACTAAACTGAGGGTTGCTTACGACTTTATCTTTCAACGTACTCAGTAGTAGATTTCCCTATGTTTCTTTTTTGATCTATTAATGGTATTGATTTTAAAAGAAAATTCATTGTATTGTAGAATTTAACGAGGAATTTATTTTATTTTTAAATATAAAATTTTCTTAATTGCTAAATATTTTGTTTAAATTTATGCAAGTATTGGTTCCTTATATCCATGAAGCATTCTAAGGGGTTTTTATAACTTGGTGAGTGTGTCAAATTTGGTTTATTAAGTAGATTTCAGTTTCGAAGTTGACGGGAACGCTTTTCGACAGATTATTTTTGACGGATTTGAATATTATGCTACATTTTCTGATACCAAATATTTTCTAATACTACCTAGCTTTCAGTTTGATGCCTATAACGAATTTCTTTCATTGTATATGCACGTGAAATAAGACTTAGATTACCCAAAGTTTCAGATTTGTGTAAACTTTTTCGAAAAATCAGTTGGTTTAGTTATCTTACCTACTTCTGAACATTTTACTTTTCGCGAGTATTTGATTTCGCAGTTTCATGTGCATTCTTTGCTGTATTTCTTTATTTTCTTAGGGATTTTTCATAAATCTATGAAAATTTTGATATGTTTTGGTTTTCTAAAAAAACGCGAAATTTTAATCCCCACGAAAATTATCCACGTAAGAGTAATAAATATTGATAAAAGAAACCTTAAAGGAAAATTTCCATATTCACTTTTAATAATCTTATCGGTGTTGTGGATTTCCTCTATCAAAATTTTACTTCCACAAAAAGTTTTGTTTTAAACACAAAAAGTGATCACAGAATGAATACTTCAGGATGGTGTATTCAAATAGACCTTTTGTGAATTTTCATATAATTTTTAAAAGTACAATCGGGCTTTAATAAAAGTTTCCTTATCTCAAATTATGAAAGAGACTGATGAAGTCTTTTTTTTTTCAATATCTATAAAGAATTATTTGTATTGAGGACTTTAGTCAAACATATGAGGTTTAAGGCTTATCTGACAGCCGGGCTTCCTCGTCCACAACTCGATGTGAATGGTGTCTGCCAGATAAAGAGGAACACGTCGTTGACCTTAGATAATTTCTGTGATAGTATACCGATTTCTAGACATGAATAAGCACATGGCTTCGACTCCTCCAACGTTTTCTCCTACTAATTTTTTTGATTTTTCGTGTTAATTCCAAATAGCCCAGTAAATTAGCCCCCACCTAAATATATCTTCAAAACTGTGCTCATTTATGACTTGTTGGTTTTACAATTCTTTAGGCTTGAATAAAACGAAGAATAAAAGAATAAAGAAACTTCTGAAGAAGACATCCATATTCTTTGCCGATTCTCCTGATGTAAGTTGATTTTCTTGACTGAAGGGGTTTTCGAATATAACTATCCTAAAGTCACTGTTTTCTCAACTCATCGCAAAAATTATCGTCATTACACTTGAACTAAATTCGAACTCGTACAATTCGACAATCAACTAAATCGAACAAATTTTTCGGTCCTGTCAGAGTCTCGAAGATGTGCCAAAATTCCTATAATTCGAAAATTCGTGCAATTCGAACAAAGTTTTAAATCCCTATAAGATCTACTGGAATTGCCTCCCTTGTTGTTAATCTTATTAAAAATGTTTTTCAATAATATCCCCTTTTATTCATTTTCAGGTAAATCAAAAAGATGCAAGTGACGTTGGAGAAGATATATTTAAATCGACATTGCGAAGAAGCACTCGTAAAAGTGCTAGAAAATGAAATATGTTTACAAATCCTCTAATTTTATCATTTGTATCATGTACATATCGTCTTTCAATTTATTTTTGGTAGTTAAGTACTGCTGAAATCTTTAATTCTTTTTAAATTTGATTTCTTAGCCATTTAGTTCTTGATGAAAAGTAGAACTCAGCATTGATTATCTAGCCTACTTCCTGTCCTTAAAATCTTCAGAAAAACATACATCCTTGTTACACTGTTCCTAGCTCTCCGTCTGTTGAAGGAATTCCGTATTTTCCAAAGTAGGTCGCTATATTTTTCGTCTATAATAGGCGTCTTCCAGGTCTTTGAAAATGTTACAATTAAGTCTTCAGTTTTTCTCCGTCCAAATCGCCAAAACCCACTAGGACCTGTATTTTTAATTAAGATAGAAATACTCCTTTTCGTAAATGAATAAATCGATCAAAACTACTCTAGAGTACCGAATAATCGTCCCCAACTATTTACAGTTTCTTATTTTACGGAAAGGAGTATTCATTGTGAAAGTTAATGTTGCAAAAAAAATCTTTTCGTTTACTTTTAAGGAGGAATATCGTTTACAACCCCTGATGCTGATGCGGATGCTAATTCCTCTAATGACCAATAATTACAACGCCGAAATTTTTCATTTAGATTTTTGGATCAATTTTGACCCTGACCCTTTTTAACCCTGATCATCCTTCTAGAAAGCCCATCTCACCAACAGAAAAACTTTTAAACACTAAATTTATTTTGTGTGATGGGAATCGAGGAGAAAAATAAAATCGATTATCTCTGCAGGCGATCATGACACGTTAAATGACGAGCAAAGTCCATGCGATATTTTATACATGTATAGAAAAGGTTATAGTGTAGATAAACAACAGTAAATTCCATTTGGAATCTTTTGATTGATACTGATGATGCAAATTTAAGAGCTGAACTTTTAGTTTATCGGCAGATTTTACACAAATATTTTGAATTAAATCATCTATTTATACAGAAAAATATTTTTTATGAAGAAAAAGGAAATATAAGAGCATCCAAAGGTATCAATATTCATGACGCTAATATATTTAGAAATCTTTCGGAAATTAGAAATTATAGTAATTATAAGCGCTGTTTTAATATTAGCGTGTTATGTTTTGATTTTTATGTATGTAAATATAGTTCTTTTCTAATACTTCCAGTTTATAAATTTGTGAATTCTTTTTGTTATACTTAATTAACTTCTTAGTTTTTTTGTGGGCTCGGGTTCATCTGACAGTTATCCGTATTTACATAATTCGGTCGGTACCCCCCCCCCCCTTTTTTTTTAACTTACTTCCCCCTTTCTAACAACTACCCCCTTTCAACTTCATATGGTACCCCCTGAAATTTACAAACCCAAGCGGGCAAAATTGAATTGGATAATATAATAATATAATTTTATATAGCACTTCTGAAAACTAAAACTAATCAAAGGCAGATTAGACATTTTAACCCTTATTTCACCCGGACTTTATGGCCCCTGCAAAATTCATAATTCCTGATCTAAATAAGCTAGAGCAATGAAACTTAGCAGGAATATAGCTTGCTATAAAATCTCAAAATGGCTGCCATTATGCTGTGACGTCATCGTATATGTAAATATATATATATATGTAATAATGTAAAATATATATGTAAAAATACTGAAATTTAAGGATTTTAGGGTACTTTTTCGAAATAATGTTGCGGGAGATCTAATAAGAAAGCTTTTTTAATTCTGTTATGATTTTCTATAAGATAATAATAATAATAATTAAAGGATTGAAATTTCACATATTATACATAAACGATCAAAAATTCTCAAAAACGATGACGTCATTGTATTTGCTACCATTTTGATGACTTCATTTGAATTGGTTTTGTGTCATCTAACTACAGTCCAAATTTGAAGTCAATAGCATTAGTAGTTCAAAAGTTATGGGCATTTGAATTTGTAATTTTCATAAGAATTTTTTGAGTTCTGATTTCAGATTCTGAAAGGTTCTACGATGGGATTTCACATATTTTCTGGTTTTTAGCAAAAGTTTATAATTTTTGCCCAAAATTGCCTTCGAAACAGTCAAAAATGTTGGAAAATTGATGACGTCATCAACATGGTTACCATTTTGATGAATTTATGTATTTATTAGTTATTTGGCCTTGTCTAACTTCAGTCCAAGTTTGAAGGTGTTATCATTATTAGTTAGATACTTATTGACAATTAAACTTTTCTTTTTTTATAAGCACTTTTTCCTACCTCAACTCAAATTTATTGCCATTTTTGCCACATTTTGAAAATTGTTTTTTGCATCTTCCCAAATAAGTTTTAAGAATATTCACAAAGTTTCAAGTTCATAGCTTTTACAGAAAAAAAGATATTTACGAAAAAGCGGCAGGGGAAGGTACAAAGGGCTTCGGAGGTTTCGTTCCAACTTCTTGTAAAATCAATGTGTTACGATGTAAGACAGTAATAATTGTTTGGGAGGGATATCTGAATCTCAGGAAATTTTTGAAAATAGTACCTCTACAATTTGGGAAAACGTGCCTTCAAATTAGTTACAATCATCCACTCACTTTTGAAACTTGGCTTCTTTTTAAACGATTATTTGATAAGAACTTAGAGACCCCACCGGGTTCTTACATCACTGTATTATGGAATTTTGGCCAAAATTTTCTTTTAGTTGATCTGAAGAGTTTGTAAGTGTAAACACAACTTTCTAAAAAAGAGCTCTGACATAGATACGACCGAAACCCTTTCACGAAATTTGTTTCATCTTTCATTTTGATCATTTTTTATTAATAATACTTGGCTTTTCATCCCTTTCACATAAATTAGACGTTTACATGAACACAATTGACACAATTCGTCAATTTTTTTAGGTTTAAGTCTATTTACGTGTTAATGTTACTCAAGTGACCTCTGGCCTTTTCTTTTTGCAACGGCCATGAATACTCCTAACGTTATTTTTGAATCATCACCCGTGAATAAACAAGCTAATCCTCTCTCACATTATCGATAGATTACAGTAATAAGATTAATTGGCTCACAACCCAAAACGTCGTGTGACGTCACCGTACAGTGATTTGGGTTGCGTATACAGTCATCAAACAAACGCACTAAATTTTTACCTGCTTAGTTTATGCGAAATTAGTCAGTTTGTGACTTTACTGAAATAATAGCTATTTTTAGCTTTTTTGATATTTTACACTGCACACTTGTTTACATTTGGGTTTTTCCAGTCAGCATGTAGGCATAATAATCTTAGGTCATGATGTTCACTGATAGCTCTTTTTCAGCTTATTCAGTAATTAACAAGGATTGTCCATTCCTGAATACATGTACAGTGAGTAAGTCTGATAGAATTTTGTATTATTGCTTCCCAGATTTACCCAAGCCAGATGACTATACATTGAAGTACTTAACACTATTGCGTTCATATTTTGCGACAGTTTGGTCAATTAGGCTTGACTAACATGTACAGTTTTTATGTAAGTCAATTACCGCCTCAATCTACTAATTTTTGTGATTAATACATATGAAAGCATCGCTTGCATTAACATATCAATTGTTACATTCTGCCACCTAGCCTGATAGCAGACCTCACCACATGCGAAGCTAAGTGTCAAGATAACGTGCGTTAAGGTCTGCGATCAAACTACATTACACCTTCAACATCTATCGCCCGTTAAATCTTAGTACCCGT